>SEYY01000106.1:62500-72500 GCA_009176605.1 Armadillidium nasatum | reverse complement strand
TTTTTAATTATTACATTGATTTCCCAACATTAAAAAATTATAATGGATTAAAAAAAAAAAAAAAAAAAAAAAAAAAAAAAAAAAAAAAAATGTGAAAAAAAAAAAAAAAAAAAAAAAAAGGAAAGTCACGTTTTCGAGTAGGGATTTTCGTCTTTTTAACTCTTGCATTCTCACAGATAACTTTATCAGATTTTTATTATTATTATTTATTATTATTATTATTATTATTATTATTATATATATATATATATTATATATATATATATATATATATATATATATATATATATATATATATATATATATATATATATATATATATATATATATATATATATATATATTTTTTACCCTTCTTACTCTCGTGGGGTGGTGTCTGCCATAGTTCTTCACCTTTCACTCCCATCTCACTACCACCCTCCATCACTCTCATTCCTCTGCAGCTCTCCTTTCCTCTTCCAAACTGAAATCCCTTCCTCTCAAAATCTCCCTCCAACCATCCATCCATCTTCACTTTGGCCTTCCTCTCCCTCTACCTCCCTCAACCTCCCTCAACCTCGGATTTAATGATATTGATTTTAAATCCTGTTGTCATATATTCTACTCGCATGTAGAAAGCACCTTAGTACACCCTCCTCTGCTCTATCCGCCATTCCCCTTCTTCATCCAGACATCTCCCTTATTTTTCATTTCTGATCCTATCTACCCTTCTCAAACCACATATAGCTCTCAATCACTTCATCTCAAACACATTCAACCTTTATCTAACCTGAACCTTCATAATCCATGTTTTGCACTCATACATTACAGTAGGCAAACACCTGCACTCAAACATTCGTTAATTAGATCTCCTTCGATATTCACCCCTTCTTAAATACTTCCCTTAGTCCATATTTTCTATCCCCCCCCCTTTTTTCCTTCACCAACATTCACAGATATTTAAATTCTTCTACCTCCTCCAATCTCTCTATCTCACACCTTCACACACCCCGATTCCTCCCCTATCACCACCTCATCCCCACCCCAAAATCCTCATTACTTTATCTTTTTTTGCTGGATTTATTCTCAATCCTTTGTTTGCGCATTTGGCAACAAAATCACTCACCAACATTCTCAACTTATCCCCAGACTCCACCACCAACACCGCATCATCTGTAAGCAGCGAGACACTTACCTCGCATTCACCCTTCACACTTTTCAGATTAATACCGTTCCTTTCCCTCTCCATTTCCCTAATTTCACCATCCGTCAACATGATAAAAAACCTTGGCGACATTACACACACCTTGCTTAACATCACTCATACGTTAAACCAATCAGTAATCTTCTTCTTCACCATCACCCCAGCTCTACAATTTTCATTAGAGTTGATCCCTTTCAATAATTTTCTTTCCACTCCCCACTCTTCCCTCAATTCCTCGAACAACTTCCTCCTACGTACCCTATCATACGCTTTCTCCAAATACATAAAGTATACACACCAAACTTTACCTTTTTCACGCAATTTTTCACCAATTATCCTCTGTGAAAGTAAGCACTTGGTTTGCACATCCCTTATCCTCTTTAAAACCTCCTTGTTTCTCTCCCACCACCTCTCTTGTCAGCTCTTTCACTCTTGCCACTATATATATATATATATATATATATATATATATATATATATATATATATATATATATATATATATATATATATATATATATATATATATATATATATATATTATATATATATATATATATATATATATATTTGCACTAACGCTTCTATGAAAAGATATGCATAAAAAACTTGTCTTTTAATCTCTCAACGTTTCGTGAGCAACTCACATGACCATTATCAATTAAAACTATATATTATATAAAATATGTGAAAAATACGTGAAAAATTTTTTTTTATTTAAATGAATTTGAAAAAAATTTTCCGAAAAAAAAAAAAAATTCTTTCTTGCATAATTATGAAGAAAAAAAAGTAAAAATTGATGGCTCGATATGACCATCGTAAATATTAGTAATAAATATAAATTAAAACATTAATAATAATAATAATAATAATAATAATAATAATAATAATAATAATAATAATAATAATAATAATAATAATAATAATAATAATAATAATAATAATAATAAAGTAATAACACAATACCTAATAACAGAAAAACATAAGAGTAAAATGATAATTTAGATGAATATATATATATATATATATATATATATATATATATATATATATATATATATATATATATATATATATATATATATATATATATATATATATATATATATATATATATATATATAATATATATATATATATATTGTATATATGTGTCTCTGTGTGTGTGTATTTAGATGTGTGTCTGTGTGTGTGTTTGTGCTCGAGGTTGAATATATTGTACGTTTATTAAAAGCTTATATTTAGCAATCGAGTAACTCTTAGCAACGAGAAGTGAAATTGGATAAAGAACAAAATGACTTTGTTGATGTTTTAACGGCATTTTTTTCCCCCGAAATTTTTTTTTTTTTTTTTTTTTTTTTTTATTTTTATTAAAATAAAAATTAAAAAAAAAAAAAAAAAAAAAAAAAACTCTCTTCCTACTCCAATATTGATTAACTTATATATATATATATATATATATATATATATATATATATATATATATATATATATATATATATATATATATATATATATATATATATATATATATATATATATATATATATATATATATATATATATATATATATATATATATATATATATATATATATATATATATATATATATATGTGTGTGTGTGTGTGTGTGTGTGTGTGTGTGGTGGTGATTGTACTGTACAATGTTATTTAATGATAAGATAGTTTGTGGAAAATAGTTCATTTATTTCCTAAATATTAAAATAATTTAACGAAAAAGGTACTGAAATGCACATGTTCTGTCTCTCGAAAATTAAAATTTTTTCTGTTTATTCTTTTGAAAAGAAAGAAGAAAGAAAATTGCTTCACTTACCGCATAAGGAATTCATCCAGTTTACCTTTATTTACCATTCTCTATTCTTATATATATATATATATATATATATATATATATATATATATATATATATATATATATATATATATATATATATATATATATATATATATATATATATATATATATAATCATAACTAAGACAATTGTATTATTAAATTGGTTAAATTTATTTGCAAAAATATTTTCATTTAATTGTGTTCTTTTAAAAGAGTCCAGAATACATATTCAACCTAATTTTTACGTCTACTTACGTAATTCCTTGTGATCTTGTATCGGATCTATATCAAGGGATGAAATTAATATTTCTTAATTCAAAATAGTTCATAGTATTAAAATTGATCATTTATCTTCAATTCTTACACAATTTGTCTTCTTTCATATGCAGCATTTCTAAGTATTTAAAATACCCTTTTCTTACATCATAATTCATTATTTAATCCATATTGATGCAGGACAAATATCTTTTTCACTCGGCAATTACATGCATTAATTATTATATTTCTTGACAAAGACAAAGTTGTGTTCTTGGATCTATAATTTAAACCCTTATTCAGTCTTCACTGCAATAATGCCTTCGTAGTTGATTCTGATGATAATGATACTAATAATAATAATAATAATAATAATAATAATAATAATAATAATAATAATAAATTATAATAAAAATAATAATAAATGATATTAAAAAAATAATAATAATAATACTACTAAGAACAAAACAAGGAAAATAGTTTCAATTCTATCATTTTTGCGACTTACTCCACCATATACAGCTCTAATAAAGCTAGCGTAGCATAGGTAGATAGATAACATACATTAGTTTGATTGTTGATAAATTCCTAATATAATTAATTAATTATATTTGGAACAAATTCCTGATGGGCACTTAAAAATATAATCATCTGAATTACTTGACTACTTGATAAAAAATAGAAAAGTAAAACAGTTGATTTGTCTCAGTAAAAAAAAACTCTTTTCTTTCATGTAAACAATTTTTTTATTTACATTTTAAGATACGAGTATATATATATATATATATATATATATATATATATATATATATATATATATATATATATATATATATATATATATATATATATATATATATATATATATATATATATATATATATATATATATATATATATATATATATATATATATATATCGTGCAAATTACACCTTAGGAAAAAAATTCTTAGTATCCCTTTAAAAGATTTCGTTCTTTCTAACATTTCTTGAAGAAAATGGTTATGGGTAACAAATATAAAACGAAATATTTTTCCTGTTTATTATTATTATTATTATTATTATTATTATTATTATTATTATTATTATTATTATTATTATTATTATTATTATTATTATTATTATTATTATTATTATTATTATTATTATTATTATTATTCATTATTATTATTATTATTATTATTATTATTATTATTATTATTATTATTATTATTATTATTATTATTATTATTATTATTATTATTATTATTATTATTATTATTATTATTATTATTATTATTATTATTATTATTATTATTATTATTATTATTATATAATAAATTATTTTATTATTATTAAAAATATATAAAAAAATTAAATATATATATATATATATATATATATAATATAATTATATATATATATTTATATATATATATATATATATATATATATATATATATATATATATATATATATATATATATATATATATATATATATATATATATATATATATATATATATATATATATATATATATATATATATATATATATATATATATATATATATATAGTTATATTGTGGTTCGGGTTATTCTCTTACAGCGAATTAGAAATGTTACTTTTTCGTTGACGTTGCAACTTTTATGATAAATTTGATAATTTTTATCTGATCAATTATTTTAAGTTTGTAAATCTAAAATCATAATGGCCTTAAGAGAAGGAATCTACATCACCAGAAGTGAGGGAGGAGGATGGCTTCTTGATGGTCATCTTTCATCCCGAAGAGATGAATACAGTTGGTGACTGAAATGTTGGAGGGTTCGAAGGTAGTCCTAAACTGATATAGCTTTCTTACATGAACAAGTGTACTGTAGAGTACTTATTTATGAAGTACAACACAGCCATCCCATTTCATACTGCTGACAAACTCTTCTCCATAAGAAAGTATATCTTTATAACCAGAAGGACTACTCTATCTGATGCCATTGGAGAAGAGAGTGAGGGGAAATAGTGTTAATGTATTAATTAGAATATTTAAATTATTTTTCACGTAAATTGTTTTATTTCTTAATATTTTTATTTCGTTTTATTCGGAATATTTTGTAAATGAAGCGAATGTCGAAAACAAACGAGTCTCAACTTATTTGTACTTTTAATCATTTGCAGTCCATTTTTCTTCTGATTTTGGTATGTTGCGCCATTTTTATTTATTTTTTGTTATTTATTTATTTATTTTTTTTTTATTAAGGCAGAATAAACAAACCGAAACTAAATTTATGTAATCCGTTAACCTAATTTCTTAATATAGGGTATTATTATTATTATTATTATTATTATTATTATTATTATTATTATTATTATTATTATTATTATTGTTGTTGTTGTTGTTATTATTATTATATAGTGGACAATAAATTTGTCTGGAAAGTCTCCATTGCAAATAATAAAATTTATTCAAATAAAATAAAAACTTTTCCAAGCTTATAAAATTCCATTTCAATTTTGGAGAGATTACTTCAAGGAATCTCAAAACGATAAAAATAATCCTTACAATTTTTGCAAGGAAATTTTAATTAATTCTTAGGGACTAAATTATCTTTTAAAAATCATTTACAATAAATAATTATTTTATAGTTTGTGTCTAATTTACTTTGTAGACTTTCTTTTTTTTTTATTTTGTTTCATTTTTATTATTATTTCGTAACATTTTTATCATTATTTCGTAACATTTTTATTTTTATTTTGTTACTTTTCTATTTTTATTTTGTTACTTTTCTATTTTTATTTTGTTACTTACTGTTGCTTAGTCACAGTTTAGTTGCTATGCAAAAGAAAAAAAAAATAACGTTCATCAGAGATTTATTGATAAATAAAATTCTTTAAATATTATTCACTGTTATTTATTTATTTATTTATTTATTTATTTATTTATTTATTTATTTATTTATTTATGTTTTATTATTTCATACTTAGATTTCGATGTAAGGCTTCAGTAAAATGCTGTTGGTTGCGGAAAATTAAATACAAAATTGTTTCAACTCACAATATATATATATATATATATATATATATATATATATATATATATATATATATATATTATATATATATATATATATATATATATATATATATATATATATATATATATATATATATATATATATATATATTTATTTCACCTCTGGTGGGCAAAGGCCAGAGGCCTACCAATATTCCACCAGAGTTAAGGGGAAAGTCGGGAACATGGTCAAACTAAAGGCCGACATGACCTGATACACGGCGTTTGAAGGTGCATAAGTCATAGGAAGTTGGGAAAATAGATGAAGGAAGTGTGTTCCAGACTTTATATATATATATATATATATATATATATATATATATATATATATATATATATATATATATATATATATATATATATATATATATATATATATATATATATATATATATATATATATATATATATATATATATATATATATATATATATATATATATATATATATATATATATATATATATATATATATATATATATATATATATAATATGTTTGTGTGTTAAAGGATTAAAAGCTTAAAAATCGGCTTCCCAAGTTTAGAATGTCAGCTTCGAATTGTTTTGACACGCCATCACCATATTATATATATATATATATATATATATATATATATATATATATATATATATATATATATATATATATATATATATATATATATATATATATATATATATATATATATATATATATATAGAGAGAGAGAGAGAGAAGAGTGTTTTGTGATTCATATAAAAAAAGTGTTGTGAAAACAAATGAAAAAAAAAAAAAATTTTTTTTTGTTTTTTTTTATTCCTTTCTTTTTTCGCAAAAGTTTTCCAAATTATTTACAAAAGAATGGCCTTCTGCCTCTCTGCCTTCTTTACATTCATACATACATACATACTAAACACATTTTATATATATATATATTATATATATATATATATATATATATATATATATATATATATATATATATATATATATATATATATATATATATATATATATATATATATATATATATATATATATATATATATATATATATATATATATATATATATATATATATATATATATATATATATATATATGTTACATTGCTTCTCTACTCCCGAATTACTTTCTGGTTTTGTCAAAAAATCGTCTGGCGTCTATCATAAAATGACAATAGTGTCATTTAAAAAAAAGAAATGCTTGAAAAAAGCCCTAAAGCAAAAATGAACTTGATAAATGTGTTTAGAATCAAAGTTGCTTTCTGGCTTTCACTCTCCGAAATTTTCTTAAAACTTCGACATTAATTTAGTAAGTCAATTTTAAAATATAGCTTCAAAACATCAGCTTCAAAAATGATGCTTGTGGTCTGTGTGTGTACTAATCAAATACTCCCAAAGTAATGCCATAATGGCGAGTGACAACGTCAATGTGTCACGTCACGTTCTATTGGAACCAAAGTTCCATTTTATTGGACGACAATTGCAGTGACAATTGGCGTCAAGTTTAAACTGCCTCATTGTAAGCGATGTAATGCTAAACGACGACTTTGGAAATTATCCATTTAAACGATTACCGGATATCAGACTAAATTTCCCGGAAATTAATTTAAATTCACAATAATTATTAATTTTAAATAGGATATATATATATATATATATATATATATATATATATATATATATATATATATATATATATATATATATATATATATATATATATATATATATATATATATATGGGTTAGACAAAAATATGGAAACACCTGTAAATGATTGAATTTGTTTATTAATATGGTGTTGAACAACCCTTCACAATGACAATAGCTTGAATTCTTCTCGAAATGGACAGAAATAAATCCCGGGGGATGTTATATCATCCCTCATGCAAAAGTAGATAGTGGATAGTAGTGGATATTGATCTCGAACCCTATTCTCCTTATATTAAATATTTTATAAAATTTTGGCTATTGTGGGAGCAAGGGAAGACATGAAACCTCATCTGCATAATCATCAAACCAAGATTGGACAATATGAGCTGGAAGAATTGGTTTTATTATCTGATAAATAGCACGACATCAAGAAACTTTCTCTGTTCCATTGAATCAACTTGGTCACCCAAAATGCGTCAATAATCCCCGGCAGTTACCTTATCGCGCATGAAGTTCATTGGGCCTGCAAAATACCATGAAATGGCTGTTCAAGCCATCTAAGTGCTTTACCTATAGCATAAGGTAGTCCAAATTATATCCCAGGTATACTCGGCTACAGGTTGGAAACGATATGAAGGTTGATTAATCGGACGAAAGGATTGTCTTCCAGGGGGAAGGGGCAGCACGGACACCATCCGTGCTAATTATCTTTGCCCGTACTGGGGTATCGTAACGACATTTTAGGGATTAGAAAACAGAAACTGCAAAAAAATTATCTAAACTGTTCTGCTTTGATCAATGAGAAAGATCGGACATTTGTGGCCTTTTTTATTTTTTGAGTAAATTTTTAATTTTAAAGGTACTAGTATAAAATTTGAAGTTGGTACATAATTAGGCGGGATATGCATTTTCGCATTCCTTTAAATTTCTGTAGTATCAGTAGTTTCAGAGGTTCACAGACCCTCCTTTTGTTACGATCGATCTAGCTCAAGCTTTCAGAAACAGTTCTTGAAGACCCTAACTAAAAATTTATTGTGAGGATTTTTAAATGTATGGATAGAAAAGTGTTGTAGCCAAAATGATTTCAATAAAATTCAAAAAAGGAAGTAATTTTTCAAAGTTTTTCTCAAAAATATTGACTCGAAACTTTTTAATATTTATCTTTCCTTTTTTTTTATATACATATACAAGTTTTGAACAATTAAAAAATTAAAAATAATTTTTTTTAATTTTTAAAACTTTTTCCAAAATATTTTAGACACAAATTTTTTCTTCGGAGACATCAAAAAAAAAAAAAAAAAAACCGTACATTCAGATAAGGTTTTGTGCAGTGCTCCTGAAAGTTTGGGCTACATTGGTCAAGTGACAAGACCCTCACATCGAAAAGAAGGAGTGGCAGTGATTAGTCCAAAATTCCTCCACAGCCCCTTTTTTTTAAGCAAAATTTTTTTGCTGCTTGACCGATGTTTCAAACTTCCAGGAAAGCTGCAAGAAGGCCATGTATTGAAATTGATCGTCAGATAGTTTTTTGATATTTATCCCTAGAAAAAAGTGCGAGTCAAAATATTCTGTTAAAAAAAAAAAAAAAAAAAAAAAAAAAGATTTTTTTTTAATGGTCTTTCTGGAGTGTACCTGAAACCTTTGGGTTAGATCGGTCTCGAGTATTAGACTCTTGCATCGAATAAAAGGAAGGTCTGTGGACTACTGATACTACAGAAATGCGCATCTTGCCTAATAAAAAAAATAATTCCAAAATATAAAAAATGTCTAAAAATTTCCGAAATTGACTGCCATTAATCGGTCACAAAGACTTTCAATGACCCATTAAAGATTCCAAAATCAGTTGTTTTTTTTGTGTTTTGAGGAGAAATGTACAAAAGGCAAAAATCATGAAACCATTCTAAAAAAAATCGTTAACAGTAGATAGAAATGTTTACAGTTTTTTTAAAGAAAGCTATATAGACCCTACAGGTCTAAGTTAAAGTTCATTTTTCCTAAAGGTTATTGGAGAGAGGA
>SEYY01000106.1:37500-40000 GCA_009176605.1 Armadillidium nasatum | reverse complement strand
TTAGTTAATTAAATAAAGGTATAAAATAATTTTAATTGGGATCCATAAAGATGGTTAAATTTTTAGAAAGGTCGATCGATGCCTTTGAGGGTCAAATTCAAAATTCCTTAACATGATTAATTCCTTTTGTTAAATACCTTTTATAGCTCTTCATATTCAATTTTGACTTTTGAAGAATCTCTGTAACATCTTTTAAGCCTTAAACTATTGAAACATCATAATAAAGCAAACGATGTAGAAAAAATCATTAATTAAACGATAGTATATAAGTTTACAATTGCAATTGCACGTTTGAGATAAATACTAGGAGTTTTTCTCATATTTCTGGGAATCTGTAGGATGCGAGATATTAGTCACAAACTAGTATAATAGGAAAGATTTTTTTTTTTGTATAATAAAATGTTATAAATTCAAATTAAATTACCAAAAACTTTCAGCCTGCGTGCATTTTTTAGCAATCGTAAGTTTAAGATTAAAAAAATTATTATTCACTCAGATAGGATATATAAGGAAAAATGTAGCACCAAATTGTATGTCAATATAAATTGGAAAATTGGATAATAATATTGTGAAGCCAATTATATTTCCGAATAATCTAAAATTCAAACATTTTATTTCTTTTTATAATAAACACATTAAGTATACGAGGAAGCGAATTTTAAGTTTTTTTATTTATTTATATTTGATTGATATTCTTATACTAATATTTCTTTAATAACAAGTACGATTAAAATAGAAAATAATTTACCAATACTGATGAATACAAAACTCGTAAAACAATTATAAACTACCTTGCTGAAACGAATTCTTAATCTCATTTTTAAACAACTTAGTTTTACACTGGAGAAAAATATTACTATTAAGAGGGTAAAGCACTAAATTCTGTAATTTAAATTTAATATATTATTTGATATAATTATTTTTTTTTTTTTTTTTTTTTTTTTTTAAGTTTAAGCAGCGAAGAACAGTAACCTAAAATCCCCCCCCAAAAAAAAAAAAAAAAAAAAAAAAAAATTAAAATGCGATTTTCTTTAGAAGATTTAGTAAGAGGCAGAATTTAAATCTGTCTCAGGTTAATTTCATACAGAATTTTGTAGACAGAAAGTTGCTTTAAACTTTAAATGATTTGTTACTCCTAACTTATTAACATACAATTTCCAGATAATTACATCCGGCGGAGTGACATACAAGAGTGAACCTTGGCATCGTGAATGCTTCACTTGCACGCATTGCAACACATCTTTGGCGGGTCAGAGATTTACTTCAAAGGAAGACAAACCATATTGTGCCGATTGCTTTGGTGAACTTTTCGCCAAGAGATGTACAGCTTGTGCTAAGCCAATTACCGGTAAGTTTTGAAGTTTCAAAGGAAAAGCATTGTCCTCAAATCTCATGAAACGAGTAAACACGAATATTTAAACAATTTCCTCTTCGTATTTTCTTTTCTATATCCTTAAGTGAACGTATTAGATAAATTTCCATAAATACTTATGTTAACTTTGGTAATTATTTGTATCTAGTTATCCGTAATATTAGCTGCATATTTGCTGTACTTTGAGAATTTCTTTGTTGTAGTACACTGTCGTTATCACGATTTAATAAAAAACAATACAATTCCTCTCTTATATACTAGCTATGGTTAAATTAACTGATCCAAAAAATATATAATGAGGCTCTAGAATCATAATTATTAATTTTATGAATTTAACCTTAATGTTAAATATTAATTTAAATATTAATTATATTAAATATCAATTAAATAATAATATTTTTATTATTATTATTATTATTATTATTATTATTATTATATTATTATTATTATTATTATTATTATTATTTAAGAAAGTTTTAGATTTATACGAAAAAAACTAATTGTAGCTTACACCAATTCTGAGCATGGATTAATTATAAATCTTCTTTTATAAAAGTTTATCTTTTTATATTCACCATCTTTGTTTGACCTCTTCAGGTGTTGGCGGAACTCGTTTCATCTCCTTCGAAGACCGTCACTGGCACAACGACTGTTTCATCTGCGCCGTCTGCAAGGGCTCCCTTGTGGGCAAAGGCTTCATCACCGACGGTTCTGATATTCTCTGCCCCGAATGTGCCAAACAGAAACTCATGTAAAGTGGTTAGACCTTCGTCGCATCCATTTTGGGGGAGGTTCGAATCCCTCTTATAAAAAGGATTGAAATGTCCCAACGCCGCACGAGAAGAGATTTTTCTCTTATATAATTAGTTTCAATTACAAATAGACATTTCTCTGCTTTTAAATAGAATGATTTAAAATATTATTATTATTATTATTATTATTATTATTATTATTATTATTATTATTATTATTATTATTATTATTATTATTATCATTATTATTATTATCGTCTAGTAATGTAAGTATAAAATATTTCTTTTATTTTTTTAAATAAATTATGGAAACTTAGCATTATATATATATATATATATATATATATATATATATATATATATATATATATATATA
>SEYY01000106.1:30000-35000 GCA_009176605.1 Armadillidium nasatum | reverse complement strand
CTTCTTTGCTTTCTCTAATTCTTTTGACGATACCAGTACTGTTTTACTTTCTGCTAAAGCAAAACTCTTAGATCAACTTGAGTTCTGATACTCTTTCGATTGACTCTGGTAAAATTTCTTTGGCATCATAAATCTCCGAATTATGAATCACGCTTCCACTTCATTTTTATAGAACTGAAAAGTTTCCCTCTCAATTCACGAGTCAGTGGTTCTAATAAATGAGCCAAATTCGGAATGCAAGAAAGGAAAAAGTTAAGCAATCCTAGAAATCATTTGAGTTGCTTAATCGTTTTAGGTTTTGAAATTCTCTAATAACTTCGACTATTTCGGTATTCGGTTTAATGCCGCAGTTGGGTATGTGGTATCCTAAGAAGGTTACCTGCTTTTCACCAGTCATGTTCTTTAGTAAGTATGGAACCTTTAAAGGACTAAAATAATAGTCTCGAATTTAAATTAGTTTTGCAGTAAAAAATCGTTCCAACATCTTCTCCAAAATTTAACAAAATTTTTTAGTAAAATAACTTACGGTGAACGAATTGTCGATCATAAAACAAAGCTCAGAATTTCACTTCAATCCACAAAGATTCTTAGGTTCACATTCGACACACCTAACATACATTCACTATATAAATACCTCAGATTAGAGAAAATTAGGAAAATTTCCTAAACTTCCCCAACACGTGCTCAACTAATAGCATTCCTTATTTTAGCTTGCAAAGTTTTATGAACCTCACCCTAAGGAAAGTTTAAATGAAGGAACAAAGATGTAAAATAAAATAATATAATAACACTGCAAAGCCACCTGATTATGCTATGCACCATTTTCTTCCAACACACTAAACCCTTCAGATCACTTCCACAGCAGCTATTGGAACGATACATGACACCGTCAAAGATCTCCACTTAATTACAAGCTTTTTACTAAAACAAGTTGCTCAACTCCATTCTCCCTTATCCAGATGACGCCACGTTAGTTAAACTCATCAAACAATATTATATTAAAACAATCACCAACCAAGACATCTCAACAGTTTACATCTACCAGACATCTCAAACAAAACACCCAAACAATCTTTCACTTAAAACCCAAATAACACTACCCAGACTGTAGCAAATCTTATTTAAATATTTACTACCAAGGATATGAGGGAATAGAACTTGATAAATTTGAAATTTCAGTATGGTTTTGAAATACCGTATATTGCTTTTAAAAATTATACGCGCATGTAAACACTTACACATGTACGTAGTTTTATGTGAGTCAAATGTACTCCTTCTTCAACAGACTCTTCTAACGGGACTTTCGAGTTATCAATTTCCTTTTATTAAAAATCTTTATATTTTTTGATAAAGAAAGCCATTATCTTTCATTCTTCTATTAAAAGTTATTAAATATAAATAACAATTTAATAATATATTACTTTAAAAATTAAAAGTAATAATTCTAAACTTTAAATGGATTGAATTATTTATCTAGCGATTGGTGGAGTCCGGAACTCTTGGAATGTGAGACAGGTGAACAGAATTGCCAAACATTCCAAGTTGGTTATCTTAAAAATTTTTCAACGAAACAAAATATGAATATATTACTATTGTAATGATTGTAATTGTATACAAATATACAAACTAAATTTTATTTATATTTCTTCACATGACTAATGAAAAAATTAGTCATAGAAATGAAATTTACATTTTTTAATTTTCTTCTTAAAGTTGGCCAAACTTGGTTTACAACATGGCTGAAAATTATTGTGTTTGTAATATATTTATGATTAAGCTTTTAAACAAGTTAGAAGTTTTTTATTCAACGAAGAGAATATTTTTAAAACAGACAAAATTACATATTTTAATTTTATTAAACATATGTAACTATTTATCATTTTTAAAGATTACAAACTTATTTTTTGCTATTAATGTAGTGATATTTAGCAACGATTTTTATAGTAATTGTAGTAAAACACCTGATTAATGAAAGGTGTCTCTGGAATGCACTAGAGAATGGGAAGAGAATAAAGAAAACTATTATTTTATGGGTAATTGAAGCTTTTACATCGCTGCTTGTGGTTATTTGGTTAAATTAAAAATTAGAAGAAAACACATTTCTCCTGTTAAAAGATTTTCTTGTTTATCTTTTTTACTTAAGAAACAATTACTTTTCCGTCGTCTGTCGGAGTATAAATAGATAAGAATTAGCATACTCCGTCATTCTAGGACGTTCTTCCTTATAAGAAGGTTTTAGAATTTTTAACCTGCGAATATTATGGAACTGTAATTCACCTCCCTTATATCATTTTAAAGCGTTTATTTAGTTCCATTATTTTAAATTTGATTTGCAGGTTAAATTATTATCTTTTTTACATTTTTTTTGCATAGTTGTTTTAAACTATTGCAATTCCCAGATAGGTTTAAAACTCTGATTTCAATTAGAGGAGGCTATAAGCCAGGGTCTGGTTATGCTTTTTTTTTATAAATAACCAGACGGAAATATTTTATAACTTTGCACGATTTGGTTTAATTCTTAGTTAGGTTTTCTCGGTACGCCTCACTATTTAGGTAAGTTAAAAGAAAAGAAAGTACAGTGTTTTTTTTCTGACAACTTAATTCCGAAGTTATTTACTTTTCTAGAATTTTCTAGCTTTAAGGAAAGAGAAGCTTGTTAAACCTTCCCTTTTCTGGTGAGTACTAAGACGAAAATTCTATTGGAGTTTTAACTTAGTTTTTTCTTATTTTGGTTGATTTTTTACGCGAAATTATAGATTATTGAGTTCTGTCTTAAATTCTATAATTTCCTACGTTAAAAAACAATCATCCAAATTATCTTAAAGAGTCATCACTTTCATTTATTTTCAGATGTGAGGTATTCATCAGTAGTTAGGGAATTCCGGTCATTTCAAGTCCTGTATAACCTCTTACTTCTTTCGGTGAAACTTAAACACCTTCTTTGGTGTTCAAAAATAACATTCACAGTTTTGTCAACAACACCATGCTACACTGTTAGGTTTTTTCATTTTTTGTTTTTAGACTCATATAAACATTTAGAGTGATAGGTTACATTTTATATTATATTTATGGTACTTAAACTTACTTACTCGTTGAAAATCTTCACCAGAACAAGTGAAGAACTCTGTCTGTATATAATATATCAAATAAATTTAAAAGTTTGCTCGAAAAATAACGAAGCAAATTCTTTAATCTTAACTCAAATTTATTTTAGGGTGACGATTGATTTGTCAAACCCAGTTATTTATTAAGTTGACGAAGTATTATTTACTACTAAATCTTAATTGTAAATAGTTTTATTATTTTTTGACTCTTTAACAAATATTTTTGTATATTATTTCACATTAATTAGACGTTATATTATTTATTTTATTCATTTTTTTTTGTATATAATTAACATCTCATATGATAACAAAATCACATTAACGTAGAGTCAACAACATTTGAATTATATTTTTATTCATTATGTTCAATACAGACTCCTGTGACTATCTTTATAGTAAAAAATAAACATGAAAATTATTCTCCCTTTTATCCTCTCACTTTCTTCAGTTCTGAAGGATTGTCTCTTCAGTTAATTTCGGATCAAGCCATTCTTAAATATCTTAGAGTATAGTTCTCACAATTCTTTTGAGATGGTTTGGTTCGAAAGGAGAGGGTAGGAAGGCTAAAGTTATTTTTAAATAGATTATTTATTTTTAATATACTTTCAAAAATAAATAAAAAGACCCAATCTTTGGCTGTTCCTTTGTTGTCTGACGAAAGGGGGTCATTTCAATTGAAGAAACAAAGGAATAGGTGAAATGTGCTCCGAATGAAGCTTAGAGTTGGCAACTAGAGTTGTTAATTCTCCCCATTCGTATTTCTCATTTAAATTACGAAATACAGTCCACTACCAAAATTAAATGCGAATGGGTGTATCGTTTAAATCAAATTATCTTAGTTATTTTTTTCATTCGGAAGTCAACTGAGTCAGGAGGTTGTCAGGGAGGGAAAATATTTTTTTGCTTTTTTCTTTTCTGATAATCTCATGACTTTTTAGTTGACTACAGTATAAAATCTGACACACAGACTAAGATAGAGCCATTATTATAATTGTATAAAATTTCATTCATGCCATCATAGATTTGATATAATAGATACTAAATCTTCTACATGCTTAAAATGTTCATCCGAAACAGACACTATAGAACAACTCCTAACTCCTAACTCCTAACAACTCAACACCTAACGATAATTCTAAATTATCTCCTTAAGAAAGTTGTGGCTGCGGGTGGTGAGCGTTGAGTGCTTGTCATCGTGAAATTTGTAGCGTTGAAGTCGTTTTCAGGAATTATTATTTTCAAAATTCAGAAACACATGCTACTTATATTTCATTCCGAAACAATGTGAAATCATTTATCTTAACAATTAAAATTCTTAGTTACTGCTAATGGCAACAAATTAGGAGTTTTTCCTTCAATCTTCTGCAAAAAAAAAAAAAAAAAAAAAAAAAATTCGATTCTGAAAAAAAAAATTTACTTCTTTCCCTTTTATCTCAACTTGTGTCTTCCAGCGCCAACGCTATAATCTTAAGTTCTACGAAAGATGTCAGGATTGTATGAATGTATTCTGACAAGCGTTCAAACTCAGCAAATCCCGATCACCTTTCTTCTGGTTTTTTTTCGGCATTAGTAAGTATGGAATCTTTACAGGACTAAAATAATAGTCTCGAATTAAAATATTTAATTAAAAATGCATTTATCTTCAGTTTTAAAATTTAATATTTGCATTCAAATTCTGACATACGTATTATTATCTGCATCAGTGGATATAAAATATCAATAAAAAACCGAATATTTATTATATTAATACTAATACTAGTATTAGTAATGGACATTGATTAGGTATGATAAAATGTTTAAATTTTAAGGTAGTGGCAATAATATGAATTCAAAATGTTTAATAGTGAAAAATTGACAATTAAAAACGTTTGAAAGAGTTTAGCAATTACTTATAAA
>SEYY01000106.1:22500-25000 GCA_009176605.1 Armadillidium nasatum | reverse complement strand
GAGGAGGAGGGTGTGCTAAAAATGGTTTGGACATATGTGTTGAATGAGGACAGAATGGTGGGCAAGGTACTTAGATCCGATGCGGATAGGGGTAGGGGGAAGGGAAGGCCGAAGTGGAGGTGGATGGGTGGAGTGAGAGAGATTTTGATGGAAGTAATTTGAGTTTAGAAGAGGGTAGAAGATTTGTGGAGACAGAGAGAGATGGTGAAAAGGGTTGAAAGGTAAGAATAGGTATGTTTGTAAGGGAATTGTGGCGGGCACCACTCCGCGAAAGTGGGATAGGTGATATGAATATATATATATATATATATATATATATATATATATATATATATATATATATATATATATATATATATATATATATATATATATATATATATATATATATATATATATAGTGATGCCATACGCATTCGCATGCTCATCAAAATTAACATCCGCATCCGCATCCGCATCCGCATCCAAAATTAAACATCCGCATCCGCATCCGCATCTCGAAAATTCAACATCCGCATCCGCACTATCGAAAATTCGACATCCGCATCCGCATTCGAATTTCAAAAATTTAACATCCGCATCCGCATTCGCACTTCTCCAAAATTCGACATCCGCATCCGCATCCGCATCCGCATTCGCAATTACAAAATTTGACATCCGATCCATCACTAATATATATATATATATATATATATATATATATATATATATATATATATATATATATATATATATATATATATATATATATATATATATATATATAATATATATATATATATATATATATATATATATATATATTAGGGTGCCACTTATTTCAAAATTTCGAAATTTCAATTAATGCCGGCCCGCATTGTGTTCTTATGCCAGTAATAGTAATATTCTCCAAATTTAAGCGTGAATAATTGACACTAACCCGCGGCAAGTTTTAATTAAAATCTGTTGAAATGCAAAGGAAAATCCAAAATATTTGCCGGTACCGTCTGTAGGCCTCTTTCCTTTCATTATTTAATTAAATAATATTCCAACAACATAAACTACCTTCCAAAAAGAAAGAACTGACGTCAAGAGCTAAAATATAAAATTTACATGTGCTTACTGTGAAAAGACTGTTTCCTTTAATACCAATAATATAAAAATATAATTCATTTGATAAATATTAATAAGTTTCAATAAAGGATTCAATACCTTTATTACTTAAGAAATTTGCTAAAATATATTGAATGATATTAATTGAAAGATTTCTGTAGCTCAGATAATGTTGCTTTTGGATACTTCCTTTGGTAATCAAAACAGTCTTGAAAGTATATTTAAAGTAAATAATAATTGTTAAATTTCACCTGAAATATAATATAAATATTTTCGAAATTACAAAACATAATTATACAATACCAAAAAAATGCAACCTTTAATAGAAATTGCTTCTGGTCTTCATCTTTGGTTATTTTGTCATTAAATTCTTGCGTTAGCTTTATTCCTCTTTCAACTGGTTCGTTAATAACTTTCAATTGTTCTATTATTTTGTTCCCTCTCTTATAATCCTCTAAATTATTCCATTCTTGTGGATGTATTTTCAAAAATATTGAATCTTTTAAAAAAACTTTGTACATTTTTACTTAGCAATTTTATTAATATATGATTATCATTATCTTCCAAAAATTTATCAACATCATCTTTTTTTTAAATTAATTTTTTTGATATTTCTTCATCGTTTTTTAACGCAATAATTTTAACAGCCATTTCCATTCTTTCATCATTATTGATTCTGTTATCGAATAAGGCAGAACATGCACATTCCTTATTTAGATAATATAAGTGATTTATAAATTTTGAGATCTCAGCATCAGCTATTACATTAGTATTTTTATAATTGCATAAGTCCTTCAAAAATTTAATGTCATTTAGAGATGTTTGAACAGCATTTCTTTTTTCATATCAATTCCTAACGTTGAACCTGGACGTCCTTTTTCTCTTTTTTTCAGTAAAAATAGATGTCTTCATTAATATTCATCATTTGTAGTGCATTTTCATGAGCAATATCAAATACATCATCTAAAATTTCAACAAAAGTTTTTTTTAATTTTTTTATTTATTAACATTAGAACCAATAAATTGGATAACAATTTACTATAAATATGTTTAGCTGCAACATTGATAATTCTTCCTTAATAGTTAGATAAAATTCATTTCTAAATAAGTAAATTTTTAAGCTACAAATGGTCTTAGCTTAGCCATCCATCGTGCTAAATGGTATACGCCTGGCTTCCTAAATTTTATTCCCCCTGGTTGAATTTCACCGAAAAATACAATTACTAGCTCCAAAAACTCTTTATATTCATCTCTAGTGAATGACATTAGCAATGCCGAATGTGCAAATGTTACATGTACTTTACCTTTTCCACTTTGCTCTAAATCTTTTAAATAGAGGAATGTCTAGTCCTGAAATTCTTACTTTACATTTAGAAAAACTTTCTTCCAAGATAATCTCTGATATATA
>SEYY01000106.1:10000-17500 GCA_009176605.1 Armadillidium nasatum | reverse complement strand
GCATGTTTAGCAAGCAAAGTTATCTGTTCCTTACAAGAAGGATTACGAGTAAGAGAAACGCAGAGAATATTAAGGACAGTCAAAGGTTTAGGTTGTGTGTTTTCGAAGATACCGTAGATGTGTGGTAGGTTGTGTCGAATTGAAAGATGGAGGAAGTGAGTTTTGGATTCATTGAAATCAAACATGTTTTCTCTGCTCCAATTACAAATGCGACAAAGATCAGAGAATAGCTGCTACAGGGCTAACTTATTAGCGTTAATTAATTGATGTTGGCTTGAGCGCCTTTCAAACGAAAGAAATAATCAAAGATGGAGTCGCTGACAAAGGAATGGATATATGATGAAGTAATAGGGAAAACGTCGTTAATTAAAAAGTAGAAAAAAAGTTGGGACAAGCCCCTGAGGAGCATCACTATTTATAGATTTAAAAGATAAACGGTGGCCGTCTACAACCGCATGGGCTCTGAGTTGACCAAACCATATGGTTGATCAAGTTATCTTGGAACCGTTTATTAACAATTTTTTACCTATGACAAGGTGCATTTCATCTGGAAATATAAAATTATCACTTTCAAATGTATATGTAGAACTAGGAAGCATCTTTTAATCAGAACATTCAAATATTTCATGCTGTTCATTGTTTTGCTGAAGATATGCAACCTTCCAACCTGTTTAGCTGACATGCATCCCCAAATCATAACTGAAAGGATGCTTGATTTTGGGTAAAATGTAGTTCCAACTATTTACATATTGATTTCCTGAATAACTGTTGAATTAGAAAGTTGATTCATACCTGAATATTACCTTTTCCCATTGATCTTCTGTTCATTCCAAATACTCCTTGGCCCTAACCATTCTTCTATTAATTAAGGTAAATATTTGTTAAGAGGGATTTTTTCTTTGCTCTACAGCTTCTCAAACCATGCATGTAAAATTTACTTTATATTCACTTTTCTTTCAGATTTCAAGCAATTCTGGGCTTGTAAGTATCCTATTTGAAAGAGCTGGTCTGCACAAAACTTAATCTTCTCATTGTTTTTTTAGAGTAACGAGGTTGCCCAGAACTTGCATCGTAGGAAATTTTTCCAACTGCTTTTCATCTTTCTTATTATCAAACAAATTTTTGGTTATTAAACGTGTGATACACATTCCCTAATCAATAACCATATCTTCACTTGATTGGAGTGCGAGTAATATAAAAAAGGTTTGTAACTCGTTTATATGACATGTGCAATTAAGCTCCTCCCATAAACCACGATCATTGGCTACTTAAGGCAAGTTCCTGATTAGTTAATATTTATTTATAGAAACAAATCATTTTCGGACGGATCTAAAAGTTGTTTACTTGGAAGAGGTTTTTGCTTTAACTTTTTAATAAGGGAAGGATCCATTGTTGAAAAAAAAATTTTTTTTCATCCGATTTTCCGGAAAATTTCAGTATAGATAGCTTTTTTCCCGACGAAAAAACTCCATTCCTAACGTTTTTACGAGGGACTTAAAGTTTAGAAGTAATTTCGGAAATTTAAGGTATGTTTAAATCTACGGTGAGGCCGCATAAAAAATTTTTTGGTCTGAAATTTGGTGTGTATATTCGTATATTCCAAAATCTATTGGATACAAAAACTTCTTACAGAGTTTTGATGTGTGCATAACAGAAAACAGGTTATATGCCCTTACTTGAAAAGGTGTCAAAAATTTTATTTTCCAATTTGGAAAAATTCACACCTTCGAACAAAAAAACTTGTAAAAAAAAAAAAATCTAGATTGGAAGTCTTTTTTTTTAACTTTATTAGAGGAGGGATAGATCTAAAACTTTTATTTAAAACACTTTTAAAACCTATTTGTCTGATTCGAGATACAGCTTATCGAAAATGGACGAATTTTCGACGAAATTTCAAATTTTCCAAATTTTGAGAGGCTGTATCTCGAATCAAACAATTAGGTTTTAAAAGTATCTTAAATAAAAGTTTTAGATCCATCCCTCCTCTAAACAATATCCAATTTTCAAAAACATTCAACACAGGGATTTGTTTTAAGAAATTTTTTTCTCCGGAAGGGTATATATTTTTCAATTTTTTTTTCAAAAAAAAATTTGAACTTCTATAATCAAGTGCTATCCGTAATATTCTCAAATGTTCTCTGTTAATATTGTAGAAATTGGGGCTAAGAATGTACAGGGGAGTTTTTGGATCATTCTGACCATTATTTTACCACTTCTATTTAATCTCATTTTGAATTTTGACCCCCTATAACTAGTAAACCGTTAGAAACTCAGAAAAACGTCAGAAATCGAGAGTTTTCAGCTGGAAAAAATGCATAAATATTGTAAATTTCAGCTCAATCGGTAAAAAAATATACCAAAACTTTTCAGAATGGTTCCTTCCCTTTTCAATGAAATAATTTATTTACGTCATTAAAAGCATTTGATTGATTATGAAATTCTGTTTCATATGGTAAATAGAGCATTAAAGAAATAAGAGAAACTAGTTCCAAAATGCAAAATTACAACGAATCTACGGGCTTGCCATTCCTTTTGCACAATATTATATTTCCATGATAATAATTATGTTCTATATGTATTATATAGAATACTGAAAGGATATTTGTATATTATATATTTTCCACGTATACCTAAGACTATTGTTCCCAAATGCAATGTTTATATTTTTACTTTTTTTTGGGGTGAACGAAAATAGAATTTTGAAGAAAAGTATTATTTTTTTTAAAAAATTTTTTTTCATTTTTTATTTTTTATTTTTTTTACAGATCACCACAGATCGTAAAAGCAGAGCCCTTTTCAAGGAGGGAGCACACACACAAAGGAAGGAAACTCACTCAAACATACAACACACACCTAACGCACATCCCTCAGGTGGGTACAGACGGAAGCCTTGAAGAGTGGAAAATTAAATACAGGAGGAAATATAGATTATGGTAGGGAGTTCCACAGAACAGGGTTGGCTGGAAAGAAGGAGGCATCACAACGGGCTAGTCTGGGGTTACCTTACATCAACACAAAATTCGTGCGAAAGCAGGGCACCCCTTGTGCAACGAGGACAACGCAACGGTGGAGGAATGCGAGAGGCCAATTACCCCGAGCACCTGCCATTGTAATACCTATAGAAAAGAGACAGTGCGCCAACGTCACGTCGCAGAGATATGGGGTCAAGAGAGTTTGAAAATAGGGGACAGTTTTTTAATCTTTTAGCCTTAGACTCAACCCTATCCAGAAGAGAAGAGGAAATAGAGCCCCCCCAGTTGTGAGTACAGTACTCCATACAAGGGCGAATAAGACCCCTTATATTTGTAGTAAGTGCTCAGAAGGAAAAAATTCTCACAACCTGAACAGAATTCCCAGCTTCTTAGAAGCCGCTTTAGAAACCATTGTGATATGTGATTTCCAAGACAGTTTATTGTTTATGTTTAGACCAAGAATGTTAAAGTTTTTTACAGGTGAAACGGGAGAACCATCGAAGAGAATAGGAAAGTTGGGAGGTGTGAAGAAGTTAAGTTTTAAACGAGTTGAATTTTACAAGGTTGCTTTGACTCTATCGGGAAATCCCCTCCAGATCGGCAAAAATAGAATTTGAAAGTTGAAGACGAGAAGCAACTCCAGAAGGAAAAGAGGGAGCAGATTTGAAATGAGTAGAAGAATGTAGAGTTGAGTGAACAGAGTTAGAAGTGCAGTTGAGAAGATCGTTAATGAAAAGTAAGAATAAAGTTGGAGATAAAATAGAACCCTGAGAAACACCACAGTTGACAGAAAAAGAGGAAGAGGTATCTTCATCTGGAAGTGCCAAAATGGAACGATCTGAGAGAAAACTAGACAAGAGTAAGCAAAGAGAAGGAGGAAACCCAAAGGAAGGGAGCCTGGAGAGCAGCGCCGCATGTCATACCCGGTCAAAAGCCTTGGATATGTCAAGCGCCACCACACAAGACTCCCCGAAGTCCCTAAGGGCAGAAGACCATAGATCAGTAAGATAGGAAAGTATGTCACCAGTTGACCTCGAACGTCGAAAGTCATACTGGTGATCTAAGATAAGAGAATGAGACTCCAAATGATCCAGGAAATGAGAGTTGAGGAGAGTTTCAAAAATTTTAGACAGAACACAAGTGAGAGCTATAGGTCGATAGTTAGAAGGGTCAGAGTGGCTACCTTTTCTCTGGATCGGCTGAACAAATGCACGCTTCCAGCATTGAGGAAAAGTATTAGTAATAAGGCATAGAGAGTAGTGCTGAACAAGGAAAGGCTCCAACTCGGAATCACACTCCTTTAGAACACGATGGGGAATGAAATCAGGAACATTGGCCTTTCTGACGTTCATAGATTTCAGGATCACATGCATCCGATAATGAGTAATTACAGGTAGAGACATGGGACACCTGAGAGGAGAAGAAGTAGGAGGAGAGATGCCAAAATCAAGAAGGGTGGAATTAAATGAGAAAAGGAGACCGAAGAGAATAGCCTTTTCAGAGGGAGTATTAGCTACAGAACCATCAGAGCGAATAAGGAGAGGAAAGGCAGATTTTCAAAGTTATTAGAGATATTTTTGACAAAAGGCCAAAAATATTCCTTTTTGTGAAAGTTCGCTTATCCGTCAAAGAACATCTCTACAACGATTCCGAGCTGAATGATAATTAACAAGAGTGATAGGAGAAGGAGAGTTTTTCCATTCACGATAAGCAATATTTTTCTTCCGATGTACAAGAGAACAGTTGCCATCGAACCATGGATTTTGAGGAGAAAAAGATATAGTTGAAGATGGAATGAATCTGCCCATCCCATCAAGAATCACGGCCCCTTCCTTTTAAGCAGAGACAGAAGCATCCCCCGAGATAAAGCAATATTCACTCCAATGATAGTTAGCAAAGAAGCGACTCATTGCTCCCAGTGGGGTCCTCTCAACCTTGTGAAATTTTATTCTTTAAATACTCAACTTCTAGAAATCTCCCTCTCAAATACACCTCCCATCTATCCTGTTGACAATATAAACATCTTTGGCTTACACATGAACAAAAAAATGTTTTGGAAACCTCATATCACAATGGTTGCTAGGGCAGTTCTGTTTAGACTGCGTGAATCTTTTTCCTTCCTCGCAGTTACTCCAATTATACAACGATCTCATTCGCATTTGTATGGAGTACTGCTCTCATATCTGGGGTGGCTCATGTTTCACCCGTCTTTTGGATAAGGTTGAGTCAAAGGCTAAAAGACTCATAAACTGTTCCGCTCTTTCTAATTCTCTTGACTCTTAATCTTTGCGACGTAACGTTGGTGCCTTGTCTCTTTTCTATAGGTATGATAACGGCAAATGTTCGAGGGAACTATCCACTCGTATACCTCCACCTTTACGTCGTCCTCATAGCAAAAGGGGTA
This sequence comes from Armadillidium nasatum, assembly GCA_009176605.1. Taxonomy (NCBI): domain Eukaryota; kingdom Metazoa; phylum Arthropoda; class Malacostraca; order Isopoda; family Armadillidiidae; genus Armadillidium; species Armadillidium nasatum. The sequence continues at coordinate 12,124 of SEYY01000106.1, read as the reverse complement.
CATTGTTCGCTCATCAGTTTTGTGTGGACATTGGCAACTCCAGGCGTGTCCGCTGTGGTGCCTCCTTCTTTAATGCCACATCTGTTTTATAGAAGTTTCTCACACCTTCGGTGTTTCCTGCTGAATTTAATCTCAATTTCTTTAAAGCTCGCGTCTTCGCTCAAGTAAGAAATTTGTGTTAGGTGGGCTCTGTAGGGGTCGTTTTTATTTTTATTTTTTAATTTTTTTTCACTCTTTTACTTTATTTATATTTTTCTGACACCCCCTCCTTGAATAGGGTTTTGCTCGTGAGTGGTGGTGATGTGCAATATATATATATATATATATATATATATATATATATATATATATATATATATATATATATATATATATATATATATATATATATATATATATATATATATATATATATATATATATATATATAATAATATAAAATAATAATATTATATAATATATAAATATATATATATATATATATATATATATATATATATATATATATATATATATATATATATATATATATATATATATATATATATATATATATATATATATATATATATATATATATATATATATATATATATATATATATATATATATATATATATATATATATATATATATATATATATATATATATATATATATATATATATATATATATATATATATATATACATATATTGCTGTTATGTAAAAAAAAAAAATAAAAATTTTTAAATGTTTTTTTTTTTTAAGTTAAAAGAGTTGTTCTTGGAGTGTATTTTCCATAAGAAGTTTCATAGCTTAACTTTTATGTTTTACTAACTACTTTAGGGCGCTGGTTGAGCCATTCCGACCATTTATTTAAATTAAATTAATTAACAACAAATTTCTCTCTCTCTCTTCTGTATATATATATATATATATATATATATATATATATATATAATATATATATATATATATATATATATATATATATATATATATATATATATATATATATATATATATATATATATATATATATATATATATATATATATATATATATATATATATATATATATATATATATATATCAGGGGTGACTCGTGGTACAATTTATAGGTGGTTGCATCTGACATTTCACACACAATTATATATATATATATATATATATATATATATATATATATATATATATATATATATATATATATATATATATATATATATATATATATATATATATATATATATATGTAAAATGACACCATCTCACTAAAACTTGAGAATGATATTTTTTTTGCATAAAATATATAAATAAAAATATATGCAGTTACCCTAAATTATTAAATATCTTAATAAAAAACTAAATTTCAATGCGTAACTATAATAATAATAATAATAATAATAATATTAATAATAATAATAATAATAATAATAATAATAATAATAATAATAATAATAATAATAATAATAATAATAAAAAACGTCAAAATAAGATGCAAAAGTAAATATTTAATAAATTCATATGTTGTGAAAATCAAGAGAACTCTCTTACCAAATGTTGTAAAAGTTGCCTGCGTTGCATAAATTGAGGATTAAGGATATATTCGTAAACTTTAGAAATTAGACGATAGTTTGAGAACTGATAGGGGGTCTTCTTCTTCGGCACAGGCTGAATAAAAGCGCGTTTCTAGCAGGAAGGGAAAGTAAGAAGAAAGACAGGGACGAAATAGTTTACCAAGGCAGGATGAAACCTTAGAAACACAAGCTTTGAGAACGTAAGGATTAATACCACCAAGACTATTCGACATCTTAGTTTTAAAATAAGAGATAGCAGAAATGACATCTTTAGAATAAATTACAATATTAGGCATGAAATAGTTGGACGGGGTTGAAGATAGAGGAATTGTTCCGAAATTGTCTAGGGTAGCTATGGCGAACCTTTAATAGTTACCGGATCACTTTTAGTACATCTAGAAATTATAGAAACATAAATGGGTCATATATATACTTACTAATAAATATTTAATGACTTGTTGCTACTTTATAGCTGCCAATGTTTTAATTAATGGTTCATATTTTGTTGTCTTTACGTTAACGCAATCAGCACTCGTATCCATACCAAGGTGATTCCTGGTG
>SEYY01000106.1:0-2500 GCA_009176605.1 Armadillidium nasatum | reverse complement strand
ACTATTCCAGCGTGTTTGAATATCTTGCATGACAGAAAGTGGACGAATATTTAATCTTGTTTGTATTTTCTTCAGCTCATTTTGGGCTACAACGGAGTGATTGAAATGCGTAGCAATTAACCTACATTTGGTTATTAAATCGGATACACATTTTTGACTCATAATGGAATTTTTAACTACTATCTGAGTTTGGTGTGCAAAGCAATCTACATTTTTCACTCTTGCCAGAGAAAGTGCTTTTTTTATATTTGTGCCCGAATCCCTGACTACGCAGTGCACTTCATTTAATGAAATCTTCCATTTTGTCAGCATCTTTTCAAATACAGTTTCAAGATAGTCGCCTGTATGGCGCTCAGAAAGAGGTTCTGCATTCAATACAAAGTTTTGCCTTTGAAAGTTTTTATCGATTGCATGATACGTGAGGGATAAAAGAGAAACTCCAGATGTGCTGTCAGACCATTCATCAATTGTAAATGATCCATTGCATGTCTTAATTAGGGATGATACAGTTGATTCTATTTTACTTGCTACCGACGAATACATTTCCTCACATATCAAGTCTCTGTAAAACTTTCTTTGCTTTAGCACATACTGTGGTGAAGCTTCTTCCATCAATCTTTGAAAGCCTAAATCTTCTACATGAGTGAATGGCAAATCATCTAAAACTATCATTTCAGCAATTTTATTATCCATTGATTTTGATTTGCTATCATTTTTATCCCATTTTTTCATATTTCCTAAACTTTTAATAATTGTTTATTTAGTTTTTTCTTCAAAACCCAATGAGGCTGCTGATGATGTTGAAGCTACCTCTTCCTGCTGTTGAATTTGTCAACTTTTATCGTTTTCTTTTTCTTTAAGCTCTTTGTATTTTACTTAGTGCTTGTACTGCAAATGTCTTCTCTCCGAGAAAAATTTCCTTGACAAACTTTACAACGGGCAAGATCTTTAGATATATTTTCAAAGTATTTCCTCACTTCACTTTGTTTTGGAACCATAATTCAAAAGTTAATCAAATTTTGTATTTCGATTGAAATTTATCTTATTAAATTTAGAACTACAAGTATTAACAGATTTGCAATTTCTGAATTATTTATAAACTTTAAAAGAAAAAGTCTCTATTACACGTCACCGTTTAATGATTACTGAAATCACTTCAAATCTGTTACAAGAAAGATCGGAAGGAGAAAAGAAATTGGGGGAGGGTAAGCACTATCGGAAATTGATAATCTTTTAAAAATTAGTAGCTTAGTTCTGATTATTAATGTTAAAAATATAAATATTAAAAATTTTTGATATTTTATTGCAAATAAAATGATCCTGAATTTTTTTTTCAGCATTTAATTATACATAACCCTTGTGCTACCAAATTACGAAAATATTTCTAAAAGTTGCCGAAAAAAGGATGCACTGGTTCATAACTTCCCTTAAATTATTTCCCCTTCCCTACGTCATCCCCGAATGATAGTTTCCAAGTACTTCTTTTAACTTAAACAATTTTCTTTGATTACAATTTAAATTACCAGGGAAACTGATGTATATTGGGAGAAAACTGTAATAGTTATATATATATATATATATATATATATATATATATATATATATATATATATATATATATATATATATATATATATTATATATATATATTATATTATATATAGTAATTTTTTTACTATCCGCTGATGCGGATTTGGTTGCGGATATCCAAATGCGGATATCCGCGGATGCGAATATTGGAAAAATGATGCGGATATTCACAGTTGCGGATGCGAATGCGGATGCGGATATCCGGTCCACCTCAATATATATATATATATATATATATATATATATATATATATATATATATATATATATATATATATATATATATATATATATATATATATATATGGGGAGGACGTAGCGCAGTCCGAAGCGATGAAAGCACCCCCCCTCCTGGGCTTAACACACGGTGTGATAGGGTAGGCAAGACCATTCCGTTTCACTCATTTGCCCTTTGGTTCGTTCCTTTTCGCGTTTCATTTTCTCAGAGGGTCTCTAGTGTACCCTTGACTCACATTGGAGTGCCTATGCTCCCACAACTTTCCTCCTTCTTTACATGCTTTCTACAAATTTACAAGCGCTTACACTTACATTACCTATTAAATAAATCAAAAAAGGCGAAACATAAATCTGCCTCGGAGAATCTAAAAGGTGCGGATTCCAATATAGCCCTTCATCCATTCCTTCCCCTTTCACCACTTGAGAGTTGGTGGCCCTCGGTGATGGGGTTGGTAAACCAAGACTTTGTTGCCGATTTGCCTTGGTGCACGGTCTCATTTTTTCATTAATTTTTGCAACATTCGCGGTCTTTTGTCTAATCTACACTTGGCGAACACCATCTCTCTTCTTTTGGACCTCATCTCTTGTTCTTAACTGAAACTTAGGTGTCTGAGAACTATGACTGCAAACCCTTCTCTGTTTTCTCCTACTATCTCTATCCTCAATTTTCTGC
>SEYY01000105.1:531202-546202 GCA_009176605.1 Armadillidium nasatum | reverse complement strand
ATATATATATATATATATATATATATATATATATATATATATATATATTTACAATGAAAATTTTTTTTAAAAGCCTGAAAGAAAATGATTAGTAACTCTCTCTCTCTCTCTCTCTCTCTCTCTCTATATATATATATATATATATATATATATATATATATATATATATATATATATTATATATATATATATATATATATATATATATATATATATATTATATATATATATATTTACAATGAAAATTTTTTTAAAAGCCTGAAAGAGATGATTAGTAACTCACTCTCTCTCTCTCTCTCTCTCTCTCTCTCTCTCTATCTCTATATATATATATATATATATATATATATATATATATATATATATATATATATATATATATATATATATATATATATATATATATATATATATATATATATATATATATATATATATATTATATATATATATATATATATACTAAAGGTCGAAATATTCACAATTGTTTACTTCATTCACAATTTGATTACATTTCAACTTTCCATAAATAAATAAATAAATAAATAAATGATATAAGCTCTTTCTGAATCATATTTGATGTATATTTGGCCTTTTCCCCGCTTGATTTCAAATGTTTAATTCCATAAGAACAGCATCTCCAGCTTCTACTCTGAATTTAAGCAAATCGGAAAAATTGCAGGTCTCAGCAGTGCTATTTCGAATGGCGATATCTTGGGTGATACAAAATATTAAGGTAGAAATTATAGATACCAAATTTTGCCAATTTTTTAAAATAATTAAGTGTTCAGGAACATGCAGTTGTTCAGTTACACTAACACGCTTATTTAATATTATTTACTTGAAATTCTTTTCTGCTACTGAGGGATCTTTATGTTTTTTTTGAATTTACATGGGCTTTATCTCGTGAGTGAATATTTTTATATTTTCTAAATGGTTTTACGAAAAATTAGTCAAAATATACCACTTTTTATAAAAGGTCTAAATAAGACACACAATCTGCTAAAAGATCCTTTCAATATTAAAGAATACGCTAGCCAAGAATTGTACAGATTTAGACATTCAGAAAGAAATGGTCTCTTTCCCTCTTCAGCAGCTTTAAAATTGTACGTAATTAGTGGTTTGTACGGTTTCGTTAATAAATCACACTTTACTTCATTTTTAAAATTGGTACCAAATACGTAATTTCCAATATCCAGGATATTTTCCTCTTGGTACGTTGTGTCTCAAGTATCAACGCTACTATATTTAGTATCATTAACAGGATTGGCCTCAATACCACTTCAATTATCATCAACTTTATCAGAACTACGCTAAATGAGTTTGTAGTTTGTTCAATGATAAGTGAGTTACTATTTTCAATCCTAGGCCTCTTAATTATAAACTTATCCATATTTCAGTATTACTTTGTCAGGTAATAATAATAATAATAATAATAATAATAATAATAATAATAATAATAATAATAATAATAATAAAAATAAAAGTTGCAAGAAATTTGTTCTTTACATTTACGTACCATTTTTCATAAAACTTAGTTACCTCGCTTCCCACGGCTATTTGCGAACTTTCTTCCCATCAACAGTTCACAGTATTTCATCGTACAATTCCTATTATGATGTAGAGAAAATAAAAATCTATTTTGCATCTAATGTCTTAATGCCTCGTTTAAAAAAAATACCTATAATTTAAAATCATTTTCAAACGTGTTGCGATTCTCTGATTGGGACAACAACGAATGTATGGATGAAGGTATATATGAGCGACGTTACAATATTTTCAGCCATAAAGTATCTCAAATTAAAAAAATAGGCTTTTCACACACACACACACACACACACAAACACACACACACACACACACACACACACACATATATATATATATATATATATATATATATATATATATATATATATATATATATATATATATATATATATATATATATATATATATATATGAACCAATCGTGTGCCCCGGCCCAGGCCCCTGCCCCGGACCAGCTAAAAATCAGGAAAAACCGGGGTTTGCCTGCCGAAATTAAAAAGGCAAATTATACTTTTTAAGGAGACAGTCCAATTTCAAATTTTTTTTATTTTCAGCCGATTCTCCTGAAATTTTCAGTATATATGGCTTTTTCCAGCTGAAAAAGTCAATTTCTTGCTTTTTTCTGAGTCTATAACTGTTAAAAAGTTTTTTTTTGTTTTTGAAATTTGACCATTTTTCAAATGAATTCTCGGGCCAAACCATTTTTTGGAATGACCTCAAATTTGGATTGTATATTTAAAATTCTATTGGCTACAAAAGCTTTTAACAATCTTTTGTTCCCAGAGTTATAGAAAAATTGTTATAAGCTCAAAACTGACCAACTATCGAAAAAACAAAAAAATTTTGAATACCTTTTCGGACAAAAAAAAAAAAAAAAAAAAAAAAAAAAAATAACTATAAATATAAAATTTCTTATTTTTGGTGGGTGTATAGAGGAGGAATGGGGTACAAATTCCTCTCTATACTTTATTCAATGGATTCGTTGGTTTCCAGATATAGGCTCAAAAAAGGTCCATTTTTAACCAAATTTCAAAAATTCTTAAAGTTTGAGAGGCTATATCTCACTTCAAACAAATAGCATTTAATAATGCACTGAATAAGTTGTAGCCCTGTCCCTCCTGTAAACAATATCCAAAAATAAAAAAATTAGTAGGTAGCTTTTTTTTTTTTTAATAAATTTTTTCCTCCGGAAGGGTACGATTTTTGAAAATGTTTTTTCTAGTCCTTATAACTTTTTTTCTAGACGTAATATAAAAAATCTGTTCCCACTAATGCAAGAAATTGAGGCTAAGATTATTCAGTTAAATTTTCAGCTCATGTGGACCAGTGGTTTGACCCCGTTATTCATTTTTTTTCAACTTTGGGTCCGAATAACTTTCAAACCGTTATAGACTCAGAAAAACGCTCGAAATCAACTTAGAACTTCGAGAAAAAATGCGCATACCAGGAAAATTACAGCTCAATCAGTCAGATAATAAAAAAAAAATTCGAACAAACTATAAGAAAATCAAGATATTTTCATGTTTTTTCAATATTTTCTTTTTCTTTTCTGTTTCTTTAACCGCTCCTTTTCTGCTAGTGAATGTTCATCTTTGTGTTTTGATTTTAGATGCCACAATAAAGATTTGGTTGAAAATTTTTTACTTGTGTCATCCGGAGATCCTCTTCTAATTTCTTGACTGCACATGTTACATTTAGGTATTTCGAGCCTATCCTGAAACATTGTGAAGTACTCCCATATTCCTGAAGATGATCATTTATCCATATTGACTGATAATATAAACAAAATAATAATTTTGAAATAATGTAACTAAATGATACAAGTTTGATACCTAGCAATAAAATGACAATGATATGTATAAATGCAGTTTATATTGATAATTTTATAAACCTGTTAAATTACAACTGTGCATCAAAAAATAAACAAAATTCAAAAATTTTGTACTTTTTTAAAACTTTTAATATATAAAATTTGTAATTTTCAGATTTTTTGTGGGAGTAAATGCATATAATAATTAATTTAATTTAATTGGCTATTCTACTCCTTTATAATTAAATAAATCTCAATTAAATTTATATCTAATTTTTTTTAACCTAATATTTCAGTGCTTTTGACCTCTTTACAAATTTTAGGCAACCACGGCCCGGCCCCGGCCTATATATATATATATATATATATATATATATATATATATATATATATATATATATATATATATATATATATATATATATATATATATATATATATATATATATATATATATATATATATATATATATATATTATATATTAATTTTAACCATGTGATCTTAAAAAAAAAAATTCTTTGTGAAATGTTCGTGTGAGGTTGAAAATATATGGGGGGTGGAGGCATGGCCCTCCATTGTCCCCCCCATAACGGCGCCTATGTATTTATATAATCTCCTTTGGTGGCAAAGCCGGAGCACTACCAATTTCCATTAAAAGGGTCAAATTAAAGGTCGACATTTATGAAAATCGATAAATGGAGTGTGTTACAAACTATACTAGTAGAGGATAGAGGTTAAATCTGGGATCAAAGAGTTGGACAGAGAAGAGGAGAAAATGTGTATGTCACAAGAACCCTTTTCCATGGAGGAGGTATGCAACTGATGCGTTCAGAAGAGCAAAGTCGTTGTGAAAGCAATTGTATAAAGAGAAAAACGCAGTTTGACCACCAGAAAGAGACTGGAGAGTGTTTGTTAAGTGAAACAGTTAATTAGAAGAAAAACCCTAAACCCCATCTTTCCAAGAAGAACTGTAAGAGTGTAACCAACCCAGATGTGGGAGGCCTACTCCACAGAGGGACGTACAACACCCCAAAAAAGAGCAATCAACTGGAGCAATGAGAAGAAATTTTGAAGGCGCCTTAGAACACCCAACCTTTTAGAAGCTTGTGTAGAAAGAGAATAATGTGATCCTTCCAATGATAGATCAAGAGAAAAAGAAAAATGAAGGGCAGACGAAAGTTTCAGTTGTGTGTTTTCGAAGATTAATTGTGTGGAAAATTATGTAAAACGAAAAATATTGAGGTACTGAGTTTTCTAGGCACTGAAAACAATATATTTTCTCTTCCCCAGTTGGAAATTCTAAAAAGATCAGAGGTTAGTTGCTTCAAGGCTACTCTACTAGCGTCAATTAGTTGCTGTTGAGTGGGACGTCTTTCAAAACAAAAGGAGTAATGAATGGTGGAGTCTTCGGAATAGAAGTGGATAATTAAAATAATATCTTAATGTTTTAAAATTAGAATCTTTTCCTAACTTGAGCATTTTTAATTATAAAAGATTCACTCATAGAAAGGTCAACTCGAAAGTGCCAGTGCCTATTATGAGAATATATGTATGTGCAGTGGAAATATTATTTAACTTTATCTTGCGAATTTGTTATATTTTGTGAAAGATAAAATGATCGGGTTGAACATTATCAGTGAAAGGTCACAGTGATCTTCTTAAACAGTTAAAATAGGACACTCATCATTCTATTTGTAACTTTGAAATAAATCAAAGCTTTTTAATTAAATTTGATTTTATATAAATAATTAAGAAAGTTACTTCGGATAGTCTTCTTACTAGATGGCGAAATGCTAAATAAATTAATTAATTAAAATAAATAAAAAAACAAAAGTAAAAGAAAACCAAAACGGTTATATTAGGCATAAGGGTACTATTTATTTATTTATTACTATAATTTATTTATTTATGTATATAGCTGTCTGATGTTTCTTTAGTTATTTCAACCGAATTCGTTAAAGAAAAGTGTCACAAAAAATGTTTACTTTGAAAACTTATAAAAGAAACAAACTTGTTTGCAATATATTTATTTACTTTTTATTACTTGAATAATATTACTACACTTCTTAACTTGAAGTAATTCATAAAACAGATGGCTACGATAATATATTTTCTCACAACCAAACAGTCTACAGACACGCACAAACGTACACACACACACACACACACATATATATATATATATATATATATATATATATATATATATATATATATATATATATATATATATATATATATATATATATATATATATATATATATATATATATATAAATTTACATCTCACGGGCATTGCCCTATTCGGGGAGAGTAACTTTTCTAGGTAGTATAAACCTAGGATCCCCAAGTGGGATCGAACCGGCGCCCTCAAGCAGGTGAGTCAGTCACTCTACCGTTTGAGCCACTGTAGACCTTTTCTAGTATATGAAGCCTTCAGCAATCTTGCCCTTATATGTATATATATATATATATATATATATATATATATATATATATATATATATATATATATATATATATATATATATATATATATATATATATATATATATATATATATATATATATATATATATATATATATATATATATATATATATATATATATATATATATATATATATATATATATATATATATATATATATATATATATATATATATATATATATATATATATATATATATATATATATCTTACAAAAGGGCATGAGGGCTGAAGGCTTCACATGTCACATACTAGAGAAGAGTTAAAAACACCATGGATGAAAGGGGGACATAACACGATACACAATATTATATTTAATGAGTAGGAGGTTAAATAGAGGAATTAAGAGTGCTGTAAAGTGTACAGGTAAAGTCTTCTAAAGTCTGAGTTAAATTGCGAAAGGGTGGGAATGGGGAAGTGGTGTCATACTAGTTCTCCTCAAAGAGTATATATTATATATATATATATATATATATATATATATATATATATATATATATATATATATATATATATATATATATATATATATATATATATATATATATATATATATATATATATATATATATATATATATATATATATATATATATATATATATATATATATATATATATATATATATATATATATATATATATATATATATATATATATATATATATATATATATATATATATATATATATATATATATATATCCAGGGGGTGAGGAGGCCGAATCATTCAGCATTCTCAACGATCTTGAGCAACTGATTAGAGCGTCAACACACATTCCTGATCGTCCCAACCAATTCTTGAACACTTTACTTTATAAATACGTTGTCCCCTCACCTATTGGTAACTTTGACCACAATCTAATTTCTCTTTCTCTCCAACTGTCCCACCCTGCCATAAGAGCATCTTCTGGCACTTTGATCGGGCTGACTGTGGGGGCCTTGCGTTGCTTCTACGCGAACTATCCTTGGAGGGACTGGTTTGTCTCTGAAGACGCGTCAGTCTCTGTTTATATAAGGTGAAAGATGCAATCGTTGATGGGATGAGCAGGTTCATTCCTTCTTCATCTAAATCTTTCTCTCCTCAAAATCCATGGTTCGATCGCTCCTCCTCTCGTGCCATTCAGGCTAGAGACACCGAGTATCGAGAGTGGAAAAACTCTCCTTCTCCTATCCCTCTTGCTAATTTTCATCCAGCTCGGAATCGTTGCAGGGATATTCTTCGACTAGAAAAGCAGACTTTCACAAAACGAAGGTGTGCTGATCTTCTAAACTCTCCTACTGATAAATCTTTCTGGCCTCTTGCCAAAAACATCTCTAAAAACTTCTGTAAATTTTTCATTAATCCTCTTATTCGATCTAAAGATTATGTTGCTAACACTCTGTTGCTAATCTCTTCCGTCTCCTGTTCTCCTCTAATTCAACCCTGGACGACTCCGGCAATTTTCTTCCTACTTCTTCTCCTCTTTGATGTCATATGCCTTTACCTGTGATTTCATTTGATCAGGTCCTTTGGCTTCTGAAATCTTTGGACGTTAGGAAGGCAAACGACCTGAATGGCATTCCTCCCCCAGTTTTAAGAGAGTATGCTTCTAAGCTAACTCCATCCCTCGTTCAACTTTTCTCTCTATGCATCAATACTAATACTTTCCCTCAGTGTTGGAGGCGCGCATTGGTTCTGCCTATTCTGATGAAAGGTAGCCACTCTGATCCTTCCACTTGTATTCTGTTTAAGATCTTTGAAACTCTTCTCAACCCTCACTTCTTATATGTGGAATCCCATTCCCTTCTTTCTGATCATCAGTATTTCTTTCGGCGTTCAAGGCCTACTGGTAATATACTTTCCTATCTCAAAGATTTATAGTCTTCTACCCTTAGGGACCATGGGGAGAATTGTGTAGTGGCGCTTAACATATCTAAAGCATTTGACTGTGTATGGCATGCGTCACTGCTTTCCAAGCTCCCCCCCTTTGGGTTTCCTCCTTTTCTTTGCTGACTTATGTCTAACTTTCTTTTAATTGTTCCATTTTGGCTGTTGTTGATGGAGCGACTTCCTCTTCCTTTCCTGTCAATAGTGGTGTTCTTCAGGGTTCTGTCTTGTCTCCTACTCTCTTCTTACTTTTCATTAAGGATCTTCTCAGTTGCTCATCTAACTCTATCCATTCATATACCGATGACTCGATCCTCCATTCTTCTACTCATGTCAAATCTGCTCCCTTCTTTACTTCTAGAGTTGCCTCACGTCTTCATCTTTCCGATTTCATTCTTGCATATCTGGATAGAATTTCCCAGTGGAGTCGTCTCAACCTTGTGAAGATCAACTGTTAAAAGACTCCACTTTTAGAAATGTCCCTCTCAAAAACACCTAACTTTTTTATTTCTTTCGATGGTTCTCCCATCTCTCCTGTTGACAATGTAAACATCCTTGGCCTTCGCATAAACAAAAAAATGTCTTGGAAACCTCACATAATAATGATTGCTACGGCTGCCTCAAAGAAGCTGGGAGTTTTGTTTAGACTGAGAATTTTTTCCTTCGCAGTTACTCCAATTATACAAGGGCCTCATCCGTCCTTGTATGGAGTACTACTCTCATATCTGGGGTGGCTCAGGTTTCACCTGTCCTTTGGATAGGGTTGAGTCAAATGCTAAATGACTTGTAAACTTGACTCTTTATCTTTGCGCGTGACATTGGTGCCTTGTCCCATTTCTATAGATACTACAGCGGCAAATGCCCGAGGGAGCTGTCTACTCGTATACCTCCATCTTTACGGCGTCCTCGTAGCACAAGAGGTGCATTGTCTGCACATAAATTTTGTGTAGACATATTCAACTCCAGGCTTGTCCGCTATAGTTCCTCCTTCTTTCCAGCCACATTTGTTCTGTGGAATTCTCTCCTCTCTTCTGTGTTTCCCACCGAATTTGATCTCAATTTCTTTAAAGCCCACGTCTATGCCCATCTAAGAAATTTGCGTTAGGTGGAACTTCCAGTTTTTTATTTTAATTGTTATTTCTTTCATTTCTCTAACACCCCCTCCTTGAATAGGGCTTTACCTGTGAGCGATGGTAATGTGAAATATATATATATATATATATATATATATATATATATATATATATATATATATATATATATATATATATATATATATATATATATATATATATATATATATATATATATATATATATATATATATATATATATATATATATATATATATATATATATATATATATATATATATATATATATATATATATATATATATATATATATATATATATATATATATATATATATATATATATATATATATATATATATATATATATATATATATATATATATATAAGGAGAGTTTATTGTATGAATAAGTACAAAATGAGGCCAAGGTTTATTTATATTGTTGTAATAAATTGTGGCTCTAAATATGTTCAAATCCTGAGATGTAACACAGTGAGTTATGGTTTTTTATAATTTAAGTATTAATATTTTATCCTTTTTATTGCTTTGACTAAATAAGATCTTATTTTACTATGTATTTGAAAGTCTATAATTTATTTAAGCAAATTGGAAAATTTCAGACGCAATTTTATCTTTATAATAAGATATATTTTCAGTTTTTTTAAAAAATTAAATAATTTCTATATTTAGAGAGGTTTTCCATAGTTAATGAAAACCTTTTCTACTTGATAATGGTTGTTTATTTTGCGTTACTCTACAGAGAAAGAGTGATGTTAATTTTTATTTTTGTTTTTTTAATTTTGCTTTTTTGAACAACACTTTCCAAACTTAGTTTCCTCAAAACAAACTTTTCGTCACTTACTTCTATTGCTTTCCCACCACTATCTCTATATATATATATATATATATATATATATATATATATATATATATATATATATATATATATATATATATATATATATATATATATATATATATATATATATATATATATATATATATATATATATATATATATATATATATATATATATATATATATATATATATATATATATATATATATATATATATATTATATATATATATATATATATATATATATATATATATATATATATATATATATATATATATATATATATATATATATATATATATATATATATATATATATATATATATATATATATATATATATATATATATATATATATATATTATATATATATATATATATATATATATATATATATATATATATATATATATATATATATATATATATATATATATATATATATATATATATATATATATATATATATATATATATATATATATATATATATTATATATATATATATATATATATATATATATATATATATATATATATATATATATATATATATATATATATATATATATATATATATATATATATATATATATATATATATATATATATATATATATATATATATATATATATATATATATATATATATATATATATATATATATATATATATATATATATATATATATATATATATATATATATATATATTAGTGATGGCATCCGCATCCACATCCGTGGAGCATCCTCATCAAAATTAACATCTGCATCCGCGGAGCATCCGAACTTGCGAAAATTCAACATCCGCATGCATCCACATTTGACGAAAATTCTATATCCGCATCCGTATCCTCATCCGCATATAATATATATATATATATATATATATATATATATATATATATATATATATATATATATATATATATATATATATATATATATATATATATTCCATACAGAGATGGAATTTATGAAATTACTTTTCCATTTTAATTTATTCCCAAAGTTCCAGGTGGAAAAAGTATTAATTAACGAGTGTCTCACTAATATCTTCAGACCTATTCTTCATTTTCCTACTGTACTCAAACAAAAAATATACTTAAACCATCCATATATAGGAGGATCACTTACATCTCAACTTAATAGAAATATTTTTACTATAATTGAAGCTACATTCCCTCAACGCCAGTTCATTCTTATAAATTATAACTAGATTTCAATTTACAGTTCTTCAGACACAAGAAATCTCACCCAATGCTACTTAGATCCTCACTAATTTATTTATTTAAGTGTACCAGCTGTAATGCGGCACATGTAGGCCAAACTAGTCTACAATTGAAAGTGAGGATTGATAAGCATAGAGGAGTTTCCTTTAGAACAGACCATCATCTTTGCTCTCTTATATACTATGCCAAAAAAGACCGTGGACATACCCACCCTTTTTCTTCATCTTATTTCTCTGTTCTTCAACAAGCATTTTCCCTTCTTGATCGTAGGATTTTGAAGTTTTATATATAAAACTCATTACCCATCTTTAAATGATGAAGCTTCTTCTATAATCCTTTTCACTCAATAATGCAGTACTTTTTCCCAAAATAGTCCAGCCTTTTATTTTTAATTGTCATTTCAAAATTAATATTATTACCTTATTTTTAAATTATATCACTGATGAACACATAAATGTAAGGAAACTTTTCTTTAATTTTTTTTAAAAAATTTCAATTTTTATATATTACCATACTTGTCATTTTCATTTGAACTGGGCGATGTGTAATTCTCACATCTCACTCACCCTTTGAAATGTAATTTTTTATAAGAAACTTTAGGTATACCAATAATTTACTGAGAGACTTTTGTTAAAATTTTAAGAAAAGTTGTTTCTTTTTCTTGCATGCCTAGAGACCACAGGAGCAGTATGCACACCTTTCCTACCGAATCTATGGAGGCGCTCCTGAACCTCCAACTTCTGCGATTGCATGTTAAAGGTGACTTGCATATGCGAAAGCTGACTTTACTTTCCCGACTCGAATCAAACACTGGCATCGGATACTCGTATCCTCGAATATGTATACCAGAGATAAAGATGACCATGATAGCCTCGGATATGATGTCAGGCAGATGTTTCGGGAAGAGTATAAATTCCTTCTTACGGAAATCAAACATGAGAAGCATGAAAGCAAGTAAACTGCAGAATAATTGCTTTCATAAATACGTTAGCGGCGTCTCAAATTATTTAAATTAATTGAAATGGGAAAGAGAAAGTAGATTGTTCAAGATCACAAAGGAATAAACTGCCAAAGTCTGAGATTTAAGAGTTTAATGGATGATAGTATGCATAAGGAAAAGTAGCTTAAGCTCTCTTCAAAGAAGAAAGCATGCGACGATTTTGAAGTTCAGAAGAGATAAAATAATAGCTAGTCGCTAGAAGAAGAACGATGAAAGAAACCAATGAGGAGGAAGTGGCTGTAATAATCAATAAGAGTGAGATGGGGTAATTAGTTTAATTTCTCAAGACTTTTCCTTTCAGTGCTGCATTAAAAAATTTCTTCAATGTAGGACTGTACTTCACACAATATAATATATATATATATAATATATATATATATATATATATATATATATATATATATATATATATATATATATATATATATATATATATATATATATATATATATATATATATATATATATATATATATATTATATAATATATATATATATATATATAATAAAATATATATATATATATATATATATATATATAATATATATATATATATATATATATATATATATATATATATATATATATATATATATATATATATATATATATATATATATATATATATATATACTGAATATGTGTTTTCATCATTTTATAATTTTCGTATTGGACTCTCTCTCTCTCTCTAAGGAGAGTGGATCTGTTTTGCTATTTATGGGTTCTATTTCTCACGCTGGGCTCATAACGTCAGAATTGACGCATCATAAGTAACTTAATATAAGAACACAGCATTGTCATCTTTGTTGCATAATAGATTAAAAGAACCTTTAACAGCTTTATTCATCCGGCGGTGAGACGCAAAGGAAGGCGAAGACATATATATATATATATATATATATATATATATATATATATATATATATATATATATATATATATATATATATATATATATATATATATATATATATATATATATTACTCATATCAAAATAAATAAATAAATAAACAAATAATAAAATAAATAAAAAAAAAAAAAAAAAAAAAAAAAAAAAAAAAAAAAAAAAAAAAAATAAAAAAAAAAAATATATATATATATATATATATATATATATATATATATATATATATATATATATATATATATATATATATATATATATATATATATATATATATATATATCTGGTTTGAGTTGCGGTCGTACTTTTCTGATTTTCCATGGAATGATTACTGTTTCCGTGGGAGGGGTCACTCGGAGTGTGCAGGCGCATAACTGAGGTGATTCTCTCTGGCATGGAGGCGTACATTCCATATTCTTTCCCTTCCACTAAACCTAATAAACCTTGGTTTAACTCTGCTTGTTCTCGTGCTATCCGCCGCAGGGATGCTGCCTTCAGGGATTACCGTCGTCTTCAAACTCCAGAAACTCACGCAACTTATATTTCATCCCGGAATCGTGCAAAATCTATTCTTCGAGATACCAAATACTCTTTCCTCCGTCGCAAATGCAATAATCTTTCTGGCTCCTCTTCCTCTCGCCCTTTCTGCCATTTTGCAAAAAATGTCAACTCTAACTTTGCTTCTTCCTCTTTCTCTCCTCTAGTATCTTCTGACGGTTCAACTGCCGTTTTGCCTTCCTCTAAAGCTGAACTCTTTGCTCAAACTTTTGCCTTAAATTCAACCTTAGACGATTCCGGAGCTGTTCCTACTCCTTCAACCCCCTCCAACTCATTTATGCCTAAAATTGTAATTTCTTCTAAAGATGTCACTTCTGCTCTCTCTGAGCTGAACACTAAGAAGGCGTACGGTCCTGATGGTATCCCTCCTGTGGTTCTCAAAACTTGCGCTTCCGACCTTGCACCCTGCCTTGGCAAATAATTTCTACTATGTCTTTCTACTTCAACCATCCCTTCATACTGGGAACGTGCTCTCATTCAGCATGTGCCGAAGAAGGGGGACCAATCTCAACTCTCTAACTACCGTCCAATTTCTTTAACCTTAGTTCTTTCTACAGTTTTCGAATCTATCCTTAACAGGAAGATTTGGAAACATCTCAATTCTTCTAATCTTATCTCTGATCGCCAGTATAGCTTTAGTAAGAAATGCTCTACTGGTGATCTTCTTTCCCTTCTCTCTGACTCTTGGTCCTCCGCTCTTCGGCATTTCGGTGAATCTTTTGCTGTGGCGCTGGACATATCGAAGGCTTTCGATAGAGTCTGGCACAAAGCTTTGATTTCCAAACTTCCCTCTTTGGGAATCTATCCCTCTCTGTGACTGATTTCCTTTTCGGTCGTTCTATAGCAGCAGTTGTAGACGGCCACCGTTCATCCTTTAAATCTATTAATAGTGGTGTTCCTCAAGGTTCTGTCCTATCCCCGACATTTTTTCTGCTTTTCATTAATGACCTCTCTATTACTTCATCTCCTATCCATTCCTATGCTGATGGCTCCACCCTTCATTACTATTTTCATTTTGAAAGGCGCCCCTCCCAGCAACAGTTAATAGAAGCAAGGAAGGTGGCCTTGGAGTAACTAACCTCTGATCTATCTCTCATTTCAAATTGGGGTAGAGAAAACATGGTCGTTTTCAATGCCTCAAAAATTCAATTCCTCCATCTCTCTACTCGACACAATCTTCCACACAACTACGATATCTTCTTCGAAAACACGCAACTCAAACCTTCATCTCTCCTTAATATTCTAGGTGTTTCTTTTTCTCGTGATCTTTCTTGGAAAGATCATATTACCTCTCTTTCTAAACAAGCTTCTAAGAGGTTGGGTGTTCTGAGATGCCTTCAGTTGCTTGCTCTGTATAGGGGTGTTGTTCGCCCCTGTCACACATCTGGGGTGGATCCACTCATACAGCTCTCCTGGAAAAGGTGGAGTCTAGAGCTTTTCGCCTTATCAACTCTCCTGCTCTCACTAATTCTCTCCAATCTCTTTCTGCCCGTCGAAATGTTTGCGTCACTCTCTCTATACTATCGCTATTACAATGGACACTGCTTTTCTGAACTCTCTCGTCGCTTACCTCCTCCATTGAGAAGGGTTCGTGCGACTCGTCTTTCTACACAGTCTCAACCTT
>SEYY01000105.1:518702-521202 GCA_009176605.1 Armadillidium nasatum | reverse complement strand
TATATATATATATATATATATATATATAGTATATATAATATATATATATATATATATATATATATATATATATATATATATATATATATATATATATATATATATATATATATATATATATATATATATATATATATATATATATATATATATATATATATATATATATATATTATATTAAGCTTAGAATTGAAACACTTGAGGTAGATTTAAGTAATGAAAAAGTTATGGATAAGAATGTAATTATTGTGTGAAAATTTATACCTTTCTGCGGGGATACGAAATATTGGCAATGATATTGAATTGGTTCGTTGACAAGTAAAGTAACTAATTATCAGTTTTCCTTTTTACATATAAAAATTATTTTTGTTGTTTTTCTTGTTATTGCGATAGTAAGAATGTTATTTCTGGCGCCAAAGTAGCGGCCAAAAAAAAAAAAAAAAAAAAAAAAGTGCGCGTGAAGCTGACACATTCATCATCGAGTTCTTCCAAAATAAGACAAGGATTCTCGTTCGTCTACTTTCTTTGTCGACAGAACAAAAGTTTTCAGGCCTTAAGATGCCAAATTGACAGTAAGTGTGCGTGTGTGTGTGTGTGTGTGTGTGTATGTGTGTGTGACTTTGCTCCTGGGTAGTTCTCTTCCTTTCGAGTTACAGATGAAGCGGTGATTTTAATTTTTTTATTTTCTTCTCTCTGCCTGTCTCTGAGTCTCTCTCTTTCTCTGTCTGCAAAGAAGCTGAAAAAATGCGTTCTGGTGCCAGATCAGGATTTGGCATTTCGAGCATTCACTCAGATTGGCACACAATAAAGAGTTATGATTCCTTTTTTGGAACTTGCACAACGCTCTTATTTAATTAATTCACTTTTCCTTATATTAATATATATATATATATATATATATATATATATATATATATATATATATATATATATATATATATATATATATATATATATATATATATATATATATATATATATATATATATATATATATATATATATATATATATATATAAATTGTAATCAGTTATTATTATTATTATTATTATTATTATTATTATTATTATTATTATTATTATTATTATTATTATTATTATTATTATTATTATTATTATTATTGTTTTATTATTATTATTATTATTATTATTATTATTATTATTATTATTATTATTATTATTATTATTACATTTTGTTTTAAATTTTAAGTTCATAATTGATATGAAAAACAAAATAATTAATGTAATTAAAATTCAATATTTGTCTTTCACTATAATTAGAAGGAAAAACGTTTTCTTAAGTGTATTTATTTTTCTCCCTCCGCTAAAAAAACAAAAAAACAAAAACAAAAAAAAAGCTATTTTCCTTAAAGAGGATTTTGGTTTCTCCCGTTGAGAAGAATCTTCTTTTCTTTTTCCCTCAGTGATTGTTTGCTTTCATCACCAAAAGAAAAAAAAGTGGAAAAGTGAATTCTACCTTTGTGTTCGTTTTCACTTTTTTTTATTTTTACTGATGCAATTTAAACAAACATTTTGAAGATTTCTCAGCCATTTTATTGTTATTAGTATTTTATGCTCTTCATTTATTTACTCTGAGAATACGTAAATTGTGTGGCTTCAGTTAAAAATATATAAAAAGGAAATTACGAAACGAAGAATCGTGTGTATACTCCATATAATTGTTTCGTAAATTGTAAATTTTTGAAATGGCTTTCAAATTTTTTTTAGAGAAAAATCTGCATTCTTTGTAGAATTATTTTTTCATCTGAAAAGGGATTTTTTTTCTTTTGACTTATGAGAAACGGTCGACAAATTTTCCTATTTTATTTTGGTTGAGGTTTTCGAAGTTTGAAAATTGTAACTTTATCCAGCCTACTTTTTTTCCTTTTCATTCTTACAAATAAGGGTAACTTCTATTGTTGATTTCTTGCAATACAAATCCAGCTCTCTCTATTGAAAATTAATTAATAGTTTTTAAATGGCGATATTCGTGAAAACTTTCGACTATTGCTGTATTGAAAGTTTATGAAAAATAGATAAATTCTATCTTCACTATATCTATTATTGATTGTTTATTATCAATTTTTATTCTGTATGATTTTCTTTCTTTTATTTATACTCAATGCCTAGAGTTTTTTTTAACGTTTAATTAATTAATCTGACTGCAAAACTTTGTACTACCTCAAATAAACAACCCATAATTTTAAATCCTAATTTCATTATCACACTGCAGTAATCTATCCACTGATTGCTTCAATGAAATGTCCACAAACTCTTTTCTACTGAAAAACAGAACATTCGAGTAAAAAAAAATATTTTTGAGTATACCATCGTCTCTTTCTCCATCGCCGTTCCTTCACTCGTCTCTTACACCAAGCAATATTTTTATATAGTTTATTTCCTAGCTAACATTGACACTTCTATCCTTGATGTAATTCGCATGTTTTTTTTTTAAAATAACATTTCTACATTATTATTTTTATTTTCTTTCTATTTCAGCT
>SEYY01000105.1:491202-503702 GCA_009176605.1 Armadillidium nasatum | reverse complement strand
GGGTTTGTCCATGGTCTTTTATGGCAGAGTGTAAAGGAGAGCAAAGAGGATATTCTGTTCGAAAGGAAACTGCACTTTGCTTATCAATCCTTTTATTCAATTGTAGACCAGTTTGGACTACATACGCCGCATTACAGCTGGCACACTTAAATAAATAAATTAATGAGGATCTGAGAAGCATTGGTTGGGATTCTTTGTGTTTGAAGAAACTATAAATTGAGAGGGTTATAATTTGTAAGAATGAACTGGCGTTGCGGGATGTAGCTTCAGTTATAGTAAGAATATTTCTATTAAGTTGAAATGTAAGTGATCCTATATACAGAAATTTTAAGTATATTTTTTTGTTTGGGTAATGTAGGAAAATGAAGAGTGGGTTCTGAAGATATTAGTGAGACTCTCGTTAATTAATACTTTTTCCACTTGGAACTTTGTGAATACATTAAAATGGAAAAGTATTTTCATAAATTCCATCTCTGCATGGAATATATATATATATATATATATATATATATATATATATATATATATATATATATATATATATATATATATATATATATATATATATATATATATATATATATATATATATATATATATATTATAATATAAATCAACTGTACCAAGCAAGCAGTTCGTTTAATAAATAAAACAATGAAGAAATGATTTTACAGTAGTTGAAATTCAATTTTTTATTTATTTATTTTTTTTATTTATTTTTTTTTTTACATGAAATCTCTCCCAAAGAAATATGAAACGAAACATTTTATAGTAATGAAAATTTGTGAGTGTGTCGTTAAAACGTTTTAAAAAAGGGTCCTTTCTATTTCTACTGACAGAGTTAATAAATCTTCGTCAGACTCACCCTGTCCTCTCACTCATTCTCAAACTCAAACTATTTTCTTTCTCTTCTATATATATATATATATATATATATATATATATATATATATATATATATATATATATATATATATATATATATATATATATATATATATATATATATATATATATATATATATATATATATATATATATATATATATATAAGAATATCAATAATCGTTATAATAATATTATTATTAATAATAATAGGAGATAAAGAAGAAGAAGGAGAAGCGACGATATTATGAAGAAGAAGAAGGAAAATGAAGAAGTAGTATAAAATGAAGAGAAGAGTAAAAAGACTTAAATACGGAAGAACCTAAGAAGAAGAATATTATTTTAAACTTTAATTGAAACTTTTTTTAAGAGAGGAAAAGAGTGGAAAAGAAAGGAAAAGAGAGGAAAATAGAATGAAAGAGAGGGGGCTTTCCAAGTGAAATTTTTCCACCTTCCCAAGACAGAATGAAAAGACTTTTCACAGTATCCACATCCTCCTCCCCCTTTCTCAACTGGACCACTATCATATATTCATTCTCTTTATAAAGATTATATATATATATATATATATATATATATATATATATATATATATATATATATATATATATATATATATATATATATATATATATATATATATATATATATATATATATATATATATATATATATATATATATATATATATGATTAGAGTGACCCAAAACTAAATTTTATAACTTGACTTCTTGCCAAAAATTATGTAATGAAAGTGCGAGTCCTTCTCATGGGTGTGTTGGACAGTGTGTTTGTGTGCGTGTGTGTGAAAGTGGGATTATATTCTGTGTATTCATATCAGATACTTTACTGTGAAAGTCTTCACCTGCGTATATACAGATATATATATATATATATATATATATATATATATATATATATATATATATATATATATATATATATATATATATATATATATATATATATATATATATATATATATATATATATATATATATATATATATATAAAGTTAGGCAAAGAAATATATTGTTACGACGAGTGAGCTTTCTGTATATTTTTTTTAATGAAATTCCGGTTTTGGGGGAAAAACATTCTCATATTAAAGATCCAAGTATTGAATTTGTTATCAGTTAACAATTTGGAAAATTTGCATTTTTGCTTTAACATAAAATTTCTGTAATGTTTATTAATTTTTGAGATTGACAATCCTCTGTTTTTTCGTTGTGACTTTTTGGTCTCTTGGCCAATCCATCTCAATGTTTCTGGAGCACTGCAGATATCTTAACATTTTTTGATATGTATCCCTAGAAAAAAGCTATGAGTGAAATGCTATTTGATATATATCCCTCTAGACAAAAATTATGAGTGAAAATATTCTAATTAAAAAAAAAAAAAAAAAAACCTTCCATTTTTTCGTTATAACTTTTTCGTCACTTGACCGATGTATCTCAAAATTTGTGGAGTAGGCCTACTGCAGACTTACCTTTTAAAAATTATTGTATAGATTTTTAGAAATTATAAATGAGTAATAACCATGAAAAGGAATGTTGCATATTTTAAAAACTTTTTTCAAAACATTTTGATTCATAATGTCATTGAAATTTTGACAACTGTTTTTTCCGATTCTGACGACAGTTTTAATTTGTCGAACAAAACTGGTAAAATCACTCTTTTCCAAACAACTGTTTTTTAACGCAACAAACTGCAAATGTTACTCAACAGTTGGTTTGGAAAACCAAATAAAAAATGCAGTTGTATAAGGAGGGGGGTGTTCCGGGTTGTTTACCCGATTATTATGGTTGTGTAATAGGTTGTATTTGTAAAGAAATCCACCTTGCCTGCTTTGTTTAAACCAGGGATGTTGTCCAAGTTTTCATTAAAGTTCAATAAATAATCGATTACAACATTTCTCAACACTGTCAACCGGTCACTTATCAATCTTGAACTCCAAAATAGACACCAGGTTTAACTAAAACAACACCTGAAAGTCAGGAAGGATGATTGAGAAGAGACTAGGTGGAAATTGAAATAAGAATCGTAGATGTGTATTGAATTCACTTGGATTAGAGTGAGACAAGTAAATTGCAAGGCTGTTTTCCTTTAGTAGAAGAATGCATGTGACAATACTCAACGTTGTGTATAAACCAGTCACGATACGATATTAACAAAATAATTTAACTTAAACACTGTGATGTTATTAATAATATAAATATTATTAATATCATGTATTGGAACAGACTTACAAATGGTGGCTCACTGATTTGAAGGCGGGAATTATCTTTCTCAATACTTACGACACCACGACAGTGAATTACGCTTGAAGAATAAATAAGAAATATTTGAACAACCGTACTCGACAAGTAAACATACGATTACTACTTATTCGCAATAATAAACAACAGTTAAGATTTACGTAAAATTGAAAGAGAAAGAATTCGAGATCAATTAAACTACTGTTGATTTTGCATTGAAATTTAAGCTCGTAATTAAATTATTATTAAAAGTTATTAAAACCAACAAACACAAAAAAATATCACTTCACCAAACAACAACCTACGCTTCGAGCGATATAGTCTCAACTGACGCCTCAAGCTAAAGCGCTCTAGGGCTTCGAATGTAACGAGTTAAAGTAGTTCGGTAGAAATTAGTTAACTCTATTTTCTATTAATCTATAGTTACAACAGAGACATTGTAAAAATTTAAATGAATTTAAATATATAAAATGTAATTAATAAATCGTTACCAGAAGTTCTATTTTAATTGTTTGGCTTGTTAACAAACGGAGATGCCAACGTAAGTTCCAGAACATTCTCGAATGTTCTCAATTTTGTGTGACGAAATCTTAAATGTAGGTTATTTCTAGTTTTTCCTATTAATTAATTAATTGATATATAATATATGCATTTAATGATTGAGGAATTTAATAAACTTGATAAGAAAGTGGTAATTACATTTAAAACTCAAGAAATTGACTTTATATTAGTATCTTTTGACTTGTAAAGGATGCCACGCGTTATATATATATATATATATATATATATATCTCCGAAATGTGGCAATTTATATATATCTATAAAGGATTTTATCTCCTGGTTACAAAAATGATTTTAAAAATGAACCAAATGCATTTTATAAAAAGTTATTAGCGTTGGAAGATAGAAAAAATAAGTGGAGATTTGCTTGAGAAACTTAAGATGGCGCGCGGAGGAATCTTAAACGTGGCTCTTTCGTATAACCTTTCTATAAATGCGAGATTAGAGGAAGAAATGAAATTTAAGTAAATATAAAGATAAACTGAATCATATTATAATATGGAAATAAATAATTGGAGGGAATAAGAATTAAATCAATATTATCTTACAATAATATAAACGATAAATTAGAAAGCATTCCTACTTCAAGAAGATAGAAAAAGCTCGTCAAGTCATTCACCCATTTCTCCTATTAAAATTTCAGCTGGTGGTGATTTATTTATAAATCGAAACATTAACTCCCCCGAAAAAAAAAGAGAAAACAATGAGTACAAACTGGTGTTTGTGAGAGTTTTATGAGGAGATTAGAAATAAATTATCTCCACCCAACAACATACATGAATGATATAAAGGTAAGAATGTTTGCGGATAAGCTAGCAACTCCAACCCCCAGGAAAACTGACCTCGAGTTAAGGAATGTCGCAAACGAGTAATAAGGGAATGGATCGGTCCAATCCTTCACCCCTCCAATTAGCTCACCCCTTTGGGAGGCCGCAGAGATGTCCGATTGTGACGACTCGAGGAAAATAACCCTTCAACCTATGTGGGATAATTCCCTTGCCGTAAATGGGGTGGAACCCCTTTCTCAAACAGTGGAACAAAGTCTCCTTGGCATAGGAGTGTTCAGTCATCGAAAGACTTACCCGCCGAACTATCTAACCCCTCAACTATGGCTTGCATTCACCACGGGGGGCTCGAGTAATCCGGGATCTACTCCATACATAGTTGTATGATAGGGTAACACTAGGTTAACCCTTATGAAATCAGAATGACTGAACTTAAGGGAACTCGTCCATCTGTTTTTTTTTTTTTTTTTTTTTTTTTTTTTTTTTTTTCCAGGATAGGGAGACCCTCCAAGAGTACCAACCACGGACATCGGCCGACCATCCGATGAGGTACTGCAACCAAGGAGGACGTCAGGAACGTACCGACCCTACGTAAGAGCAATTTGCGACACCCTAGAACCGAGGACAGAAACCCCCTGGGAGTGAAGTGTGCCAGAAAGATAGGAAATGAGTAAACTCATTTAAGAGAGCGTAAGGATATCACTCAGGCTATTGAAGGATGGAGTTTGAGACAAAGTTAGAGTTTGTGTAAGTGTATCACAGATTTAAGACGTTATGGTGTGGGTGCTGTGTTGTCTAAGTGTTCTAGATATAAGTGGATGATGACAGCAAAGAAAGGAGTTATTCTTTGTCAAGAATAGCCCTTATTCGCTGTTTCGCCAAGGCATTAGCTTGACGTTCTGATCTTCTCGGAGGAGTCAAGGTTGCGGATGGCTCCTCTGAAGGAGGATCAAATATGTTAGAGTGAATTTCTAAAGGGTACAAGTGAATGACAGCGCGAGTTATTTCACCGTTCTTAGTAGTCAAGGAAACCGATCTAACATGTCCGTCGGGAGAAGTATGGAGTGTTTTGATGATACCTAAACGCCACTTTAGGCGAGGACCGTCGTCCTCAATTAAAACCACATCTCCAATGGAGATGTTAGTCTTACCAGAAACATTCCATGATTGTTTCAGATTGATAAGGTAATCTTTCTCCCAAGAAGAACGAAATTTAGATATAAGAGAGAGGAGATATCGGTAGCGTTTGTTGATCTTAACAGGGTCCAGGTAAGTGATATCTGTGTCCGAGAGTTCTAATGGGATTGGTAAGGAATTCAATTTGTACCCCATTAATAAGTGAGAAGGAGTAAGGGGGTCTTCACATTGAAGTTCATCCCCCACAAAGGTAAGGGGTCGACAGTTGAGTACTGACTCAACTTCGATTAAAACAGTATAGAACTCATCATAGGATATGAAAGCTTTGTTTAAGGTGCGTTTTAAATGTAACTTTGTTATCCCTATTAGTCTCTCGAAGAATCCGCCATAGTGACTACTACGAGCTGGATTGAACCTCCACGTGATGGAATGTTGTGATAGGAAGTCTTTGACAGAAGGTAGAGTATGTAGTTGTTTAAGATATTGAGAAGACGCTTGAAAATAAGTAGCATTATCTGAAAAAACTATTGAAGGCACTCCACGTCTGCCCATGAAACGACGTAACGCAAGAAGGAAGGATTCGGTACTGTTATCTAGAACAAGTTCCAGATGTACAGCTCGAGTGGTGGCACATGTGAACAAAACAACGTAACACTTAACTGTACTGGCTTTGGGAGTTTTAATGAGAAAGTAACCCGTTAAGTCGACGCCGATTACTGTAAAAGGTCTAGTATTCATTACTCTAGCTTTGGGTAATGCTGCTAAGGGGGCAGGGCGGAAATGTACTGCTTGTAAACGTTTACAAAGCACGCAAGGTCGAGTGACCTTCTTAATGGTGGTTCTCATGCGAGTGAAATAATACTTTCTGCGAATTATTAGTAGAAGTTCGGAGGTACCTAAGTGATGGTGCGATAAGTGAGTGTCCCATATGAGTAACTTCGTAAAATAACAATTAAAGGGAAGCAAAATGGGGAATTTAGTATCATATGGAAGTGAAGAGTTACTTAGACGTCTATCGCAACGAATAATTCCATCCACTAAAACTAAACTTAGTTGTTTACATAAAGAAGTAATAGACAAATTATTTTTAAAATGGTTTAATTCGGACTCAAAAAATTCTCTCTGAATGGTTCGAATCCAATAAAGTTCAGCGTTCTGATTCTCTTCAATGGAGAATTGATGCGAGAATTTCGGTTTAATTATAGATTTATTTAAAGGCAGAGTTACATTTTTTAAATTATTTACAAAACGAATTATTAATTTAGTGATACGCAAGGCTTTGTTTAAAGACGAGTAAGCATGCAAATTTAATATTGTAGTTTCGGGAGGATCCACTACGATAGTGGTGGCCACTACAGGAATTTCCTCATCTCTGCAGAAAGTGAAGGATGATCCTTCCATACTGGCCAAGCTTGGGGGATCTAAACAGCCATGGGGGACCGGAGCCCCAAAGTTTAGAAAATATATACTTACTATCCGACCCACGTGAAGCTAAATCAGCGGGATTACATTCGGTTGGGACATACTTCCACTCAACTGAGGGAAGGTTTTTATGGATTTCATCTACTCTATTCTGGTTAAAGGTGGGGAGTTGTTTCTTAGAATACAACCATTGGAGCGCGACCTGACTATCGATCCAAGCGTAAATATTACGAAATACAAGGATATTATCAAAGGTGTCAATCACAAATTTCAATATGCGCGAGGAAAGTAAAGCTCCCATTAACTCTAGTCGTGGAATGGAGAGTTCCTTGATAGGCGCAACCTTTACCTTAGAAATAAGTACATTTGAAATTGGACCGGTATCTAAACATGACACCACATAAACAACAGTGGCGTAAGCAGACCCAGATGCGTCTGAGAAAGCATGAAGTTCTACTTCTTGTGTGTGAATAAGTTGTCTAGGCAATTTGAAGTTCAAACAATTTTGAAGGTGATTGGAGATGGATTTCCACTCCTTTTGAAGAGCATCTGGAATTTTAGTATCCCAATTCAACTTTAATTTCCAAATTTTTTGTAGAAGTATTTTGCCTCTTATAACCACTGGTGACAAGACTCCTAAAGGATCAAATATTGAGGCTACGTTTTGTAATATTTTACGTTTGGTATTAGCTTCAGAATTGAGTTTACGAGAAGGGTAAGACATGGTATCTGATTTGACATCCCATTCCATGCCTAACATCTTTATGAGGTGTCCCTCTATGCCTAAGTTCTGTTCCTGAAATGTAGAAGTGGCAAGGGGAGAATTAGAAGCCCACTCTCTCAAATTGAGGCCAGCTTTGCTGAATAAAGACCGTGTATTGGTGAAATAGGATCCAATCTCTTCTTCGGTTTCAAACGTTCCAAAAAGATTGTCAACATAGATTTGTTCTAAAATAGTGTCCTTATACGCTATTTCAGACTGATTTACGTGATGATGGAGGCATGCGGCCAGTAAAAAGGGGCTACACGTCGCTCCAAACAATACTGACTTAAAACGATACGTGGCGAGAGGAGAATGTGGATCTGAGGGGTCTCGGACCCACAAAAATCGAGTAGAGTCTCGATCTTTCTCAGTTAGACGAATACCCAAAAATGCCTTTTCAATATCTGAAGAGGTGGCATAAGGTTTGATACGAAATTTAAGTAGTAGTTTACCCAGATCAGTAATGAGAGAAGGACCACTATGAAGGCAGTGGTTTAAGCTAGGATTTCCCGAGGAACAATCGTATACCAACCTCAGGGCGGTAGTTGAAGATGATTTACGAACACCATGATGGGGGAGATAATGTAATTTTGATTCAGGATGTACAGGATTCGATGGTTTGACCTCCTCAATAAAGTCACGGGCCAATTGGTCCTTAATCACATCATCATATGATTTGAGAAGTTGAGGGCTTTCCCTCAGTTTTTTCAAAACGCTATATAAACGAGACTTTGACAAGGAGTAATTATCTGGAAGGGGAGGATGATTATCGCGCCAGGGTAAAGAAACAACGTATCTCCCATTCTCGAATCGTAGGTTATCCTTAAAGGACTCTAAGGTAGTTTTTTCAGCATCCGTAAACTGTTCGTTGGGAAGTATGCCAATGTGAGAAAGAGACCACAGACGATCTAAGTCAGTCGTGGAGTTTTGATCTGGATACTCATTTGAAACGGGTATAATTAAAGAATTGTCTTCATTAATCGAAGACTTGGATAAAGGATCTCCTTCCTCATATGCAGTGAGAGAAAGAGTTGAGGTTTTATCATCATTAATAAATGACAAGTGAGAATTATTTATCTCTTCGGTGAACTGAATCTCAGTCCGAAATGAAGACACGACTGTAACTTGAGCGTCAGAATTACTAGAAGTGAAGGGCAGTTGTCCCCATATGATATGACCAAGGTTAGTTTTCATTAAGTTGACGTCATGAACCTTCTCAAAAGATTTAAGAAATTTGTTTAGGTGATCGGCTCCGAGCAAAATTCCAATGTCTGAAACTCTGTCACTGGTTGGATAAGGGTTTGCGAGGGGAACATGATGCTTCCTCAACATTGTGGTAGTCTTCACCAGACCTGGAATATTCAAATCATTGGGTAAGTAGTCTACAACGACGGCAGAAACGGGAACGACTCCTTCCTTAGTCTTGATGTTAAGGGTTACAACATCATGTTCAGAAGGAGTTCCCTTATGGTTAATACCATTGATAGCTATGTTTATTTTGGAATTAGGAACACAGTTGAACAATTTGGAAATTGATCTGGTAACTAGTGTCCTTTGTGAAGCTTGGTCACAAAGGGTTCGCACCATTATTGGCCTTTTATCCTTAAATATAGTCACATCGGCAATGGGTAACGCTACCCCACTGTTGTAAGATGAAAGTGTCGTCGTTACATTATTTGATGAAGTTTGGGGGAGAGAAACGCGTACTGATTTTTGGAATTGATCACAGAGAGCGGTATGATGATCTGGGGACTTGCAATTAAAGCAAGTTTTGTTGCTTTGGCACTCATTAGTAGGGTGATATGAGGCCAAACACTTGAGACACCATTGGTGTGTCTCCGCCACTTGTTTTCTTAACTCAAGAGAGGGTAGTAAACCACACTCAGAAGTGTAGTGTTTACTACGGCAGAATCTACATTTTACATTCGAATTAGCAGCATTGTTGTTATTCTGATTATTATTACTATTTTTATTATTACCAGGAATTTTAACATCATTACTACCATTATTTTTGCTATTATTATTGTTATGATTATTATTTGATTTCTGGGATGGTTTAGTGGGTGGTGGAAGGTTAGTTTGTGTGGTGACTAACACAGTTGATTGCTTGGGCTTTGTCCCACTAGTCTTCCACTTGTTGTTCGATGAGGAGTTATTGTCAGAATTCTTGGAAGATGTCTTCTCATTTTTTGTACTGGAAGACAAGGATTGACCAGAAGCCTCTAGGACAGTTAATGTTTGATTTAAACTGTCCATCAGAGACTCCAAAGTCCAAGCATCTTCTGATTTGTCCTTTGAGTTTTCCCAGAGGATTTTTTCTCTTATTTGAGCTGGGAGTTTTTTGGCAAGAAGCACTCCTAAAAGAGTTGAACAGCTGCCGCAATTGTTGATCATTCCTTTTGTTTTGAGGGATTCGACGTAACAATGTACCTCCGCTTTAAATTGATAAAGCTGGTGGTAATCGTATTTGGGAGCTGATATGTTCAGCAATTTCGATATCAAGGTCTCCTTGACCTTAGCAGGATTACCAAAGTCTCTCTTCAGTAAATTTAGAATGATCTTGTAGTTGTTGCCTGAGACTGTGTAACCAGAAACCAATTTGAGAGCGGGACCCTTGAGACAATCTAATAGTAAATTCAACTTATTTATCTCGGAGTACCCTTTATTTTCCACATTTGTCTCAAACACTTCTATGAAATTGGAGAAAGTCAATATATCTCCATCGAAGGTTGGTAGGCGTTTAGTGGGAAGTTTGAAAGCCTCGGGTACGCGCGGGGTCTCCGAAGCGGAATTAATGGTAGGTGTGGCAGATTCTCTCTTAAGGGGTTCTAAAATTAGTTTGGTCGTTTCAATTTTATCCGTGATCGCCATATGACGCTCAAAACATTCATCGTCGTCTCTAGAGAGTGCGTCATCATCTAAGGACTCTTGTATGATAGTATCGAACCCACTTAAGTCTGCCTCGATACCTTCTAAGGTTTTGACTAGCGCTATTAGTCTCCCCAGATGAGGTTCAGGATCGCTAATTATCCTATCTATTTCATGGACGGACTTTGTCGCTCGAGACCGTAGTAATTTTCTTTGTTTCTTCGCATTGTCTAATCTTCTTTCTCCCATATCTGACAAGTCGTTGTTCGGATCGGGGGTCGTCATGATAAATTAAGATTTAACTGGATGGTCGTTTAAAATGAACCGATTAAATAACCCTATTAAATGAATTAAATTTTAACTTAAACTCTGTTAAGATATAGACCTGTAAAGGTAAATTGGCCCTTTAAATTGGAGAGCTTAATTAAATAAATTGAAGTTTAATTAAAGCTCTGTTGAAATATATCAATTAAATAGATAATTGGAATTTTAAATTACAAGTCAGAACGCTTATTTGTGATGTAAATTTCCTCTGACCTGTGATCGCTTAAAATTTTAGAGGTATGCTCAATCAACTAGACTTAATGTAAGCAAGTCTAAAAGAGTGAGCTTAAATTTTTAGAGTTGTGCTCAATCAACTAGACCTTATGTAAGCAAGTCTAAAAGAGTGAGCTTAAATTTTTAGAGTTGTGCTCAATCAACTAGACTTAATGTAAGAAAGTCTAAAGGAGTGAACTTAAATTTTTAGAGTTGTGCTCAATCAACTGGACCTTATGTAAGCAAGTCTAAAAGAGTGAGCTTAAATTTTTAGAGAAGTACTCAATTAACTAGACCTAACAAACAGATCTAAAAATTGAGTTAAATTTTTAGAGATGTACTCAATTAACTAGACCTAACAAACAGATCTAAAAAATTGAGTTAAATTTTTAGAGTATCAAGTATATGGTACGAGTATGTAACCTTAATGTGATCCACATTCACAATGTTAAACAATACTTAAGTTCTCATTAAATCCGATTGTTTATTTTCTTGTGATGTATAATCTCCTTGATTTGTAACCGTTGTGAGTTTGGCAGACTTTATTAAGTCTGCACCGTGGTGGACGTCCCCCACAATTAAACGCGCAAACAAACCAAACAAAAAAAAAAATATTAAAAAAATATAAAAAATAAAGATTACTAGTAGCCAAGCTGAAGGCAACTTAAAATTAGCAGTAAAGAAAATATAAAAAATAAGATTACTGCCAAGTTGAAGGCAACCTAAAAATAGCAGTAAAAGGAAATTAAAGGATTACTGCCAAGTTGAAAATAGCCTAAATAGCAGTATAATAAAAAAAAAAAAATAAAATTTTTTTTTTTTTTTTTAAGATTAGGGGAAAAAAAAAATAAAATAAAATAAAATAAGGCTTAATTAAGAATGAATAACATATAAATTTCTGAAAATACAGCAATTTTTTTGCTTTTGAATTTTTAGGTCTACCCCAAAAAATATTCCGGCAAGGATTTTTAAAATATAAAAAATTAGGCTTACAATATAAAAAATTTGTAAGAGGGAGTTTGAAAAATATAAAATATTGTTCAGCAATTTATAAAAAAATTACAAGAGAAATTTTTAAAAATATAAAAAATTGGCCAACACTAAAAAAAATTTGATAGGAGGGTTTTAAAAATATAAAAAATTGGCCGACAATATAAAAAATTTTGTAAGATCGCTACTGTGGAATAATTTCCAATGTAAAATAAGATACCAGCGAGATCTTTGCTGTGGATAATTTCCAATTTAAAATAAATAACAGCAAGATCTTTACTGTGGAATAATTTC
>SEYY01000105.1:483791-491102 GCA_009176605.1 Armadillidium nasatum | reverse complement strand
TCCTTTGTGAAGCTTGGTCACAAAGGGTTCGCACCATTATTGGCCTTTTATCCTTAAATATAGTCACATCGGCAATGGGTAACGCTACCCCACTGTTGTAAGATGAAAGTGTCGTCGTTACATTATTTGATGAAGTTTGGGGGAGAGAAACGCGTACTGATTTTTGGAATTGATCACAGAGAGCGGTATGATGATCTGGGGACTTGCAATTAAAGCAAGTTTTGTTGCTTTGGCACTCATTAGTAGGGTGATATGAGGCCAAACACTTGAGACACCATTGGTGTGTCTCCGCCACTTGTTTTCTTAACTCAAGAGAGGGTAGTAAACCACACTCAGAAGTGTAGTGTTTACTACGGCAGAATCTACATTTTACATTCGAATTAGCAGCATTGTTGTTATTCTGATTATTATTACTATTTTTATTATTACCAGGAATTTTAACATCATTACTACCATTATTTTTGCTATTATTATTGTTATGATTATTATTTGATTTCTGGGATGGTTTAGTGGGTGGTGGAAGGTTAGTTTGTGTGGTGACTAACACAGTTGATTGCTTGGGCTTTGTCCCACTAGTCTTCCACTTGTTGTTCGATGAGGAGTTATTGTCAGAATTCTTGGAAGATGTCTTCTCATTTTTTGTACTGGAAGACAAGGATTGACCAGAAGCCTTCTAGGACAGTTAATGTTTGATTTAAACTGTCCATCAGAGACTCCAAAGTCCAAGCATCTTCTGATTTGTCCTTTGAGTTTTCCCAGAGGATTTTTTCTCTTATTTGAGCTGGGAGTTTTTTGGCAAGAAGCACTCCTAAAAGAGTTGAACAGCTGCCGCAATTGTTGATCATTCCTTTTGTTTTGAGGGATTCGACGTAACAATGTACCTCCGCTTTAAATTGATAAAGCTGGTGGTAATCGTATTTGGGAGCTGATATGTTCAGCAATTTCGATATCAAGGTCTCCTTGACCTTTAGCAGGATTACCAAAGTCTCTCTTCAGTAAATTTAGAATGATCTTGTAGTTGTTGCCTGAGACTGTGTAACCAGAAACCAATTTGAGAGCGGGACCCTTGAGACAATCTAATAGTAAATTCAACTTATTTATCTCGGAGTACCCTTTATTTTCCACATTTGTCTCAAACACTTCTATGAAATTGGAGAACGTCAATATATCTCCATCGAAGGTTGGTAGGCGTTTAGTGGGAAGTTTGAAAGGCCTCGGGTACGCGCGGGGTCTCCGAAGCGGAATTAATGGTAGGTGTGGCAGATTCTCTCTTAAGGGGTTCTAAAATTAGTTTGGTCGTTTCAATTTTATCCGTGATCGCCATATGACGCTCAAAACATTCATCGTCGTCTCTAGAGAGTGCGTCGTCATCTAAGGACTCTTGTATGATGGTATCGAACCCACTTAAGTCTGCCTCGATACCTTCTAAGGTTTTGACTAGCGCTATTAGTCTCCCCAGATGAGGTTCAGGATCGCTAATTATCCTATCTATTTCATGGACGGACTTTGTCGCTCGAGACCGTAGTAATTTTCTTTGTTTCTTCGCATTGTCTAATCTTCTTTCTCCCATATCTGACAAGTCGTTGTTCGGATCGGGGGTCGTCATGATAAATTAAGATTTAAGCTGGATGGTCGTTTAAAATGAACCGATTAAATAACCCTATTAAATGAATTAAATTTTTAACTTAAACTCTGTTAAGATATAGACCTGTAAAGGTAA
Organism: Armadillidium nasatum; assembly: GCA_009176605.1. NCBI lineage: Eukaryota > Metazoa > Arthropoda > Malacostraca > Isopoda > Armadillidiidae > Armadillidium > Armadillidium nasatum. Next base: position 489,382 of record SEYY01000105.1, on the reverse strand, counting down.
ATTGGCCCTTTAAATTGGAGAGCTTAATTAAATAAATTGAAGTTTAATTAAAGCTCTGTTGAAATATATCAATTAAATAGATAATTGGAATTTTAAATTACAAGTCAGAACGCTTATTTGTGATGTAAATTTCCTCTGACCTGTGATCGCTTAAAATTTTAGAGGTATGCTCAATCAACTAGACTTAATGTAAGCAAGTCTAAAGGAGTGAACTTAAATTTTTAGAGTTGTGCTCAATCAACTGGACCTTATGTAAGCAAGTCTAAAAGAGTGAGCTTAAATTTTTAGAGTTGTACTCAATTAACTAGACCTAACAAACAGATCTAAAAAAAGTAGTGAGTTAAATTTTTAGAGATGTACTCAATTAACTAGACCTAACAAACAGATCTAAAAATTGAGTTAAATTTTTAGAGAAGTACTCAATTAACTAGACCTAACAACAGATCTACAAAATTGAGTTAAATTTTTAGAGATGTACTCAATTAACTAGACCTAACAAACAGATCTAAAAAATTGAGTTAAATTTTTAGAGTATCAAGTATATGGTACGAGTATGTAACCTTAATGTGATCCACATTCACAATGTTAAACAATACTTAAGTTCTCATTAAATCCGATTGTTTATTTTCTTGTGATGTATAATCTCCTTGATTTGTAACCGTTGTGAGTTTGGCAGACTTTATTAAGTCTGCACCGTGGTGGACGTCCCCCACAATTAAACGCGCAAACAAACCAAACAAAAAAAAATATTAAAAAAATATAAAAAATAAAGATTACTAGTAGCCAAGCTGAAGGCAACTTAAATTAGCAGTAAAGAAAATATAAAAAATAAGATTACTGCCAAGTTGAAGGCAACCTAAAAATAGCAGTAAAAGGAAATTAAAGGATTACTGCCAAGTTGAAAATAGCCTAAATAGCAGTATAATAAAAAAAAAAAAATAAAACTAAGGATTAAGATTAGGGGGAAAAAAAAAATAAAATAAAATAAAATAAGGCTTAATTAAGAATGAATAACATATAAATTTCTGAAAATACAGCAATTTTTTTTGCTTTTGAATTTTTAGGTCTACCCCAAAAAATATTCCGGCAAGGATTTTTAAAAATATAAAAATTAGGCTTACAATATAAAAAATTTGTAAGAGGGAGTTTGAAAAATATAAAATATTGTTCAGCAATTTATAAAAAAATTACAAGAGAAATTTTTAAAAATATAAAAAATTGGCCAACACTAAAAAAAATTTGATAGGAGGGTTTTAAAAAATATAAAAATTGGCCGACAATATAAAAAATTTTGTAAGATCGCTACTGTGGAATAATTTCCAATGTAAAATAAGATACCAGCGAGATCTTTGCTGTGGATAATTTCCAATTTAAAATAAGATACCAGCGAGATCTTTGCTGTGGATAATTTCCAATTTAAATAAAGTAACAGCTAGATCTTTACTGTGGAATAATTTCCAATGTAAAATAAGATACCAGCGAGTTAGAAGCAGTATAAAATATTTGCAAAATTAAAATAATACAGCAAATTAAAGCAATATAAAATATTTGCAAAATTAAAATAATACAGCAAATTAAAGCAATATAAAATATTTGCAAATAAAATGCAGCAGATTAAAGGCGGTTTAAAATATTTGCAAATAAAAAATAATACAGCAAATTAAAGCAGTATAAAATATTTGCAAAAATAAATATGCAGCAGATTAAAGGCGGTTTAAAATATTTGCAAATTTAAAAAAAAATACAGTAAAGTAAAAGCAATATGAAATATTGCAAAAATAAACTACAGCAGATTAAAGGGGGTTTAAAAATGCAAATTTGCAAATTTAAAAAAAAAAATACAGTAAAGTAAAAGCAATATGAAATATTGCAAAAATAAACTACAGCAGATTAAAGGCGGTTTAAAATATTTGCAAATTTAAAAAAAAAGAAAAGCAAATTAAAAGCAGTATGAGATATTGTAAAAATAAAATACAGCAGATTAAAGGGAGTTTTAAAAATATACAAAAAATTAGGCCAGAATTTTGCAAAAGAGGGTTTTAAAAATATAAAAAAAAAATTTTAGGCCAACAATTTATAAAATAAAAATTGCAAGAGAGAGTTTTAAAAATATTAAAAAAAAATGAAAATCGCAATACTCAGAGTGGAAATATAAAATTTTAAAAAAACTGCGAAATCGGTTTAAAAAAAAAAAAAAAAAATTTTTTTTTGTTGATGTCGGATTATTTCCAAACAAATTTAAAAAAAAAAAAAAAGAGTACTATTGTTGCTTAAAAAAAAAAAATATATATTGAAAAATGTTGCTTAAAAAAAAGGAATATATTGAAAAATGTCGCTTTAAAAAGAAGGATATATTGAAAAATTTGCTTTAAAAAAAAGAATATATTGACAAATGTCGCTTAAGAAAAAGAAAAATATATTGAAAATGTCGCTTTAAATTGAAAGTTTTAAAGCAGAATGTTTAGCTGAGAAAAAAAAATTTGTCGCTTAAAAAAAAGAAAATATATTGAAAATGTAGCTTAAAAAAAAGGATATATTGAAAAATTTGCTTTAAAAAAAAGAATATATTGACAAATGTCGCTTAAAAAAAAGAAAAATATATTGAAAATGTCGCTTTAAAAAAAAGGATATATTGAAAAATTTGCTTTAAAAAAAGGAATATATTGACAAATGTCGCTTAAAAAAAAGAAAAATATATTGAAAATGTCGCTTTAAATTGAAAGTTTTAAAGCAGAATGTTTAGCTGAGAAAAAAAAAATTTTTTGTCGCTTAAAAAAAAGAAAATATATTGAAAAATGTAGCTTAAAAAAAATGATATATTGAAAAATTTGCTTTAAAAAAAAGAAAATATATTGAAAAATGTCGCTTAAAAAAAAGGAAAAATATATTGAAAATGTCGCTTAAAAAAAAGGATATATTGAAAAATTTGCTTTAAAAAAAGAATATATTGACAAATGTCGCTTAAAAAAAAGAAAAATATATTGAAAATGTCGCTTTAAAAAAAAGGATATATTGAAAAATTTGCTTTAAAAAAAGGAATATATTGACAAATGTCGCTTAAAAAAAAGAAAAATATATTGAAAATGTCGCTTTAAAAAAAAGGATATATTGAAAAATTTGCTTTAAAAAAAGGAATATATTGACAAATGTCGCTTAAAAAAAAGAAAAATATATTGAAAATGTCGCTTTAAATTGAAAGTTTTAAAGCAGAATGTTTAGCTGAGAAAAAAAAATTTTTTGTCGCTTAAAAAAAAGAAAATATATTGAAAAATGTAGCTTAAAAAAAATGATATATTGAAAAATTTGCTTTAAAAAAAAGAATATATTGACAAATGTCGCTTAAAAAAAAGAAAAATATATTGAAAATGTCGCTTTAAAAAAAAGGATATATTGAAAAATTTGCTTTAAAAAAAGGAATATATTGACAAATGTCGCTTAAAAAAAAGAAAAATATATTGAAAATGTCGCTTTAAATTGAAAGTTTTAAAGCAGAATGTTTAGCTGAGAAAAAAAAAATTTTTTTGTCGCTTAAAAAAAAGAAAATATATTGAAAATGTAGCTTAAAAAAAAGGATATATTGAAAAATTTGCTTTAAAAAAAAGAATATATTGACAAATGTCGCTTAAAAAAAAGAAAAATATATTGAAAATGTCGCTTTAAATTGAAAGTTTTAAAGCAGAATGTTTAGCTGAGAGAAAAAAAAAAAAAAAAAAATTTTAAAAAGCTTACTGCGAATGAAAGGTGGAATAGAAGATTTGCAAATAAAAATATAGCAAATTAAAAGCAATATAAAATATTTGCAAAAATAAATTACAGTAGATTAAAGAATATTTTCAAATAAAAAGGGGAATTTCTTCGCTTAAGAGATAACAAATGAAAAAAAAAATAATAATGGAGAATGCGACTACAAAAAAGGAATTTTGGTTTAGAAGATAGAGTAAATTTTTAATGTTGCTGTTGGATAATTCCTAAAACAAATTTAAAAGAACAGCAATACTATTGGTTTGGGATAATTCCCAAATCAAAATTAAAGTAACAGCAATGTTGTTGCTGTGATTAAACTGTAATAGATTAAAGGGTTAAACGTTAGGTGCCAGAAAATGGCACTAAACGACGGTTTTTAAATGCACGCTGAGCGCCAAGATGTTTTTTCCGATTCTGACGACAGTTTTAATTTGTCGAACAAAACTGGTAAAATCACTCTTTTCCAAACAACTGTTTTTTAACGCAACAAACTGCAAATGTTACTCAACAGTTGGTTTGGAAAACCAAATAAAAAATGCAGTTGTATACGGAGGGGGGTGTTCCGGGTTGTTTACCCGATTATTATGGTTGTGTAATAGGTTGTATTTGTAAAGAAATCCACCTTGCCTGCTTTGTTTAAACCAGGGATGTTGTCCAAGTTTTCATTAAAGTTCAATAAATAATCGATTACAACATTTCTCAACACTGTAACCGGTCACTTATCAATCTTGAACTCCAAAATAGACACCAGGTTTAACTAAAACAACACCTGAAAGTCAGGAAGGATGATTGAGAAGAGACTAGGTGGAAATTGAAATAAGAATCGTAGATGTGTATTGAATTCACTTGGATTAGAGTGAGACAAGTAAATTGCAAGGCTGTTTTCCTTTAGTAGAAGAATGCATGTGACAATACTCAACGTTGTGTATAAACCAGTCACGATACGATATTAACAAAATAATTTAACTTAAACACTGTGATGTTATTAATAATATAAATATTATTAATATCATGTATTGGAACAGACTTACAAATGGTGGCTCACTGATTTGAAGGCGGGAATTATCTTTCTCAATACTTACGACACCACGACAGTGAATTACGCTTGAAGAATAAATAAGAAATATTTGAACAACCGTACTCGACAAGTAAACATACGATTACTACTTATTCGCAATAATAAACAACAGTTAAGATTTACGTAAAATTGAAAGAGAAAGAATTCGAGATCAATTAAACTACTGTTGATTTTGCATTGAAATTTAAGCTCGTAATTAAATTATTATTAAAAGTTATTAAAACCAACAAACACAAAAAAATATCACTTCACCAAACAACAACCTACGCTTCGAGCGATATAGTCTCAACTGACGCCTCAAGCTAAAGCGCTCTAGGGCTTCGAATGTAACGAGTTAAAGTAGTTCGGTAGAAATTAGTTAACTCTATTTTCTATTAATCTATAGTTACAACAGAGACATTGTAAAAATTTAAATGAATTTAAATATATAAAATGTAATTAATAAATCGTTACCAGAAGTTCTATTTTAATTGTTTGGCTTGTTAACAAACGGAGATGCCAACGTAAGTTCCAGAACATTCTCGAATGTTCTCAATTTTGTGTGACGAAATCTTAAATGTAGGTTATTTCTAGTTTTTCCTATTAATTAATTAATTGATATATAATATATGCATTTAATGATTGAGGAATTTAATAAACTTGATAAGAAAGTGGTAATTACATTTAAAACTCAAGAAATTGACTTTATATTAGTATCTTTTGACTTGTAAAGGATGCCACGCGTTTATATATATATATATATATATATCTCCGAAATGTGGCAATTTAT
>SEYY01000105.1:471291-478791 GCA_009176605.1 Armadillidium nasatum | reverse complement strand
CCGCATCCGCAAATGAGAAAAAATGACATCTGATCCATCACTATATATATATATATATATATATATATATATATATATATATATATATTATATATATATATATATATATATATATATATATATATATATATATATATATATATGACTTTTTATTATAGTTAAACCTTTGCGAAATTTGCTTGAGACTGCCGAAGCGTTAGGAGCAACAAAATGGGCAGCTTATATTCGTGATTCAGGTCTTCAAAACGAATTTGAAAGCGCTGGCGCTTTCACGCTCTTTGCACCCACCAATGAGGCTTTTGATGTAAGTTTTTAAACTCTCTTTACAATTATATCAAACATTAATAGAATTAGAACTGTTTACTACTATCACAACTATGAATTGTCAAATGGGTAGATTTATACCCAATCGATCCTATTAAATTTATCACGAGATGAAAGTTGTCGGATAAGATACTTTTGTAGGTTTAATTATTGGAAGTTAAAATCAGAAATCAAGTTCTGAAATTCGAATGTTGTAGACATAAAAATATTAAACATTTATTAAAAACCTCTAAAACTATTTTTAAAATTTTCTGACTTGAATACTTGATTATGCCAAAATTATTGCAGTGAATTAGATTATATTACGAATTAATAAAGGAATATGTTATGATATTTTCTTATTTCCATATTAACAAGTCACAAAATATTTTCCTAATATTCGAATAGCAATTTGTAATTATTTATTTAATATGACATTAAAACTATGAAAGAAAAATTAATCAAATTTAGAAAAAATTTTAAGTCATTCAAAAATTTAAAAAAAAGCAATTGCAGTAAAATTAAAATTTCTCCCAAAAAACTTTTTTCTTTCGTGATGTTAAGAATTTATTTTGTGTTCACTTTTAAACTTAATTTTGGTAATACTGAATGTTAATTAGGAAACAGTTTTTATTAAAATATTATTACACTCGTAATAATATTTTTTTTAAAGAATATTATAATAATAATAATAATAATAATAATAATAATAATAATAATAATAATAATAATAATAATAATAATAAATAATAATAATAATAATAATAATAATAATAATAGCGATGTGATTTGTGATTATTTTTGATTTTTTGTCTTCAGTCAATAAGAGGATCTCTGAGAAGTCAAATGGATTCTTACCGAGGAAACCCCAACAATCCAATCCTTCTTTATCACATCGTTCCTACAAAGCTTCGTTCAGATGATTTTGAGGGAGATCAGGTTGTAGAAACTCGTCATCAAGGACACAATCTTCGGATAAACAAATATTCAAATGGGGTAAATTTTTAATTTTTTTTTTTAAATATAAATTAAATTATTCATTATATATATATATATATATATATATATATATATATATATATATATATATATATATATATATATATATATATATATATATATATATATATATATATATTATATATATATATATATATATATATATATATATATATATATATATATATATATATATATATATATATATATATATATATATATATATATATATATATATATATATATATATATATATATATATATATATATATATATATATATATAAACACATTGTGTTTCAGGTTCCTCTTTCTTAAAAACTCAGCATATAACGTAAAAAATTTGTAGTAGTGGGGGTAAGATGTGGAATGGAATTCCGGTTGGAAAGGAGATGGGAAAGAAGGGTGAATCCCTCCTCAGCCATGGCGACTCCTTCTGTAAAAAAAATTAGTAATGTAAAATTTAAAACTTTAATGGTAAAAGGCGTTTTACATTAAACATTTGAGAAACCTATAATTATTTTTCGGTAAATCTTCTGTAAATAAAAATAAGAAAGAGAAAGAAGAGAGTCAGAAAGATAAAAGAAAGTTTGAGGTTTTCTTATGATTTGAAGTTTCAATGTTTTACGAAGCACAATATTACAAAGTGTCCCAAAAATCGATATTTCTGAGTTGCAAATCAAGATCAAACTCTGCTTCACATATGTGTGTGTGTGTGTTGTGTCATTTGTAAGTTATCTATCGATTTCATTGATGTATTATTAGTATCTCTTATTTGATTCTGGTTTTCTTATGTCCTGATGAATAACTGAAGAGCGAATGAAATGGATATAAATAATTTGTTAATTAAAATATTTCTTTATTTTGTAATGATGAGATAAAGAGAGAAATTTTGGTTTGAAAATAATTGATGATGAAAGAAGATTTCGGAACAGTTCGAATGCGGATGCTGATGTAGATCTTGAAAATTTTATGAATTTAAAGATGCATATATCTGCGATATCACTAATATATATATATATATATATATATATATATATATATATATATATATATATATATATATATATATATATATATATATATATATATATATATATATATATATATATAGTGATGTATCGTATCGAATGTCAAATTTTTAATATCCATAGATGCTGATGTGAATGCGGGTGTCTATTTTTTCACATCCGCGGAAGCGGATGCGGATGTTTACGTTCCTATATATAAAGGCTATAGGTTCATATATATATATATATATATATATATATATATATATATATATATATATATATATATATATATATATATATATATATATATATATATATATATATATATATATATATATATATATATATATATATATATATATATATATCGAAAAAGAATTTAACTTATTAATTTCTTTTCTTTTAATTATTTTGAAAGATGACTACAATAAACTGCAATTTATTAGTGAGGAAAGATCAGGAAGCGAGTAATGGAATCGTTCATATAATTGATGGCGTTTTGGATCCATCTCTTGGAATTGCAACCAATGTCGCTGATATGGTTTTAAATGTGAGCACTCATATATATATATATATATATATATATATATATATATATATATATATATATATATATATATATATATATATATATATATATATATATATATATATATATTTATATATATTTTAATATATTTATTTAAAATATTAAAAAAAACTTAAAAATATTATAATTTATAATATATATATATATATATATATATATATATATATATATATATATATATATATATATATATATATATATATATATATATATATATATATATAGGGGAGGACATAACACCTTCAGAAGGTATTTGGGTACCCTACATTTAGCATTATCAATGGGTTTATTTTATCTAATTTTCAATTGCATGCCCTCTGGTTCTTTCCACTTTAAGTCTTCTCAGAGGGTATCTCAAGCATACTCCCACCTGGCATTTCAGTGCCTCACACTCTCATCTCTTTCCTTCTTCTTCGTCTGTCCTCTATAGATTACAACACATATTCAAATATCGTTTAAGAATATAACAATATGGCAAAACATAAGCCTGCCTTAGAGATGCCTGGAGGTGCGACATCCAAACAATGCCCTTCATTCACTTTTCACTCTGTCATCAATTGGCTTCCTCCGAAAATGATACACCGAGATTTAGCCACTGACATTCTTTGGTGTACGAACTTCTTTTTCCTTTAATTTTTTCATCAATCGCTCGCTCTCTTTATGATAATTTCCATTTATAAAACTCACCTCTTATATTCTTTACTGAAGCTCAGATGCTTGAGCGTTCCTTCTCTGTTCCTTCCTACTTTCTCTTTAGGCTGTTGTTGTCCATATGTCTTCGGCTCTTCACTACCACTAAATTCATTTGTTTTATTTATTTATTTCCAAACTCTACTCTCTAAATTTCTAAATTCCAAACTAGAGCACATTCTTTCTGCTTTTCTGAAATCATCATTTAGGTGATATCATCATTCACCACAACTGACTTTTGCCTTCTGCCAAAGCTGAACTCTTAGCTCAAACCTTTGCCTCTCATTACATTTTTGGCGATTCCTGAGAGATTCCTCCTCCTCCTCCATCACCCTCCACCCCCCTCTAACTCTTTTTTTTGTCTAGCATTGCAATTTCTTCCAAAGATGCTATTTTTGCTTTCCTGAGCTTAATACCAAGAAGCCATACGTTCCTGATGGCCTCTCTCCTGATATTCTCAAAACTTGAGATTTTGAGCTTGCACACTACCATGATAAACTATTTCTTCTCTGTCTTTCTATTTCGACTTTTCCTTCCTGCTGGAAATATTCGTGCAGCTTGTTCCGAAAAAGAACACCTCTCTCAACCCTTCAACTATTGTCCTATGACAATCTATCCTCAACATGAAGATTTGGAAACATCTCATATTTTCTAATCTCAATACTCATCGCGAGTATGGTTTTTAAAGAAGCCTCTCTATTAGTGATTTTTCTTTTCTCTCTGACAACCGATCCTCTGCTCTTCTGCATTTCATGAATCCTTTGCTGTGGCGCTAGATATATTGATAAAGTCTGGCCGAAAGTTATCCTTCTCTTTTTAACCTTTTCTCTTACTTTCTTTCCAATCCTCCTATAGCAGCTGTTGTAGACCATCAGCGTTCATCCTTTAAGACCATTAATAGTGGTGTTCCTCAGTATCTGTCTTATTCCCAACTCTTTCTGCTTTTCATTAATTACCTTCTATCTATCACTTCATCACCTATTCACATTTCTTTGCTGATGATTTCACCCTTCAATGCTCCTTTTATTTTGAAAGACGTCCAACCCAACGGCAATTAATAACTAATTAATAACTTGGAATAACTAATCTCTGATTTTTCTCGTATTTCTATTTGGGGCAGAGAAAACTTGGTTCCTCTATCTATCTAATCGATATAATATGCCACACAATCATGAGATCTTCTTCGGAAACACACAATTCGGACCTTCTGTAAATAAAATTCTTTCTTGGAAGTATCACGTTATTTCTCTTTCTAAATAAGCTTCTAAGAGTTGGCTGTTTAGTAGCCTTCAATATTTCTTTTTCGTTACCACAGACGCTTGCTCTTTGTAGAGATATTTTTACCTTTGTGGAATATGCCTAACAACGATCTCCTTGAAAAGGTGGAGTCTTGTATTGTTTGTCTTATCAACTCTTTCCCTCTCACTATCTCTCCAGTCTCTTTCTGCTCATCGAATTGTTTCCTCACTCTTTATATTTTATTTATTTTGCAACTTTACAACGGACACTACTCCTCTGAACTCTTTCGTCGCATACTTTCTCCATTGAAAAAGGCTGTCGAGAGAGACACGACTTTATACACAGTCTTCTTCTTTCTCAGTCCAAATCCCTGTCCAACAATTAACACTTTGCTCATTCTTACATGTATTCTACTGTTAAAGTCTGGAACACACACACACTTTATATATATACATATATATATATATATATATATATATATATATATATATATATATATATATATATATATATATATATATATATATATATATATATATATATATATATATATATATATATATATATATATATATATATATATATATATATATATATATATATATATATATATATATATATATATATATATATATATATATATATATATATATATATATATATATATATATGGTTTTAATTTTAAAAGATTAAAAAGTAAAAGATTAAAAATGACTAAGTAGCGACATTAAAAAAGAAATTAAGAATGGAGATTTTAAATGTCGCCATTTAGTAATTTTTAAGCTTTTTACCTTTTAATGTTTTAAAATAAATGATTTAAAATACAGTATGTTCTTATATATTTAGAGTATCGTCGTAATACTCTTAAATTTCATATATATATATATATATATATATATATATATATATATATATATATATATATATATATATATATATATATATATATATATATATATATATATATATATATATATATATATATATATATATATATATATATATATATATATATATATATATATATATATATATATAATTAGGATGCAAGATTTAGAGTGTTAGCAGAGATGCTTAATAAGAGTGGATATATAAATGTTTTACGGACTCTTCAAGATTCAATTACGATTTTGGCGCCCTCTGATGAAGCCTTTCAAAAACTCGCCGATTCAAGGAGAGAAAAAATCATTAACGATAGAGAAGCCAGACTTGGTTGGTGGACTCCATTTTCTTTTTACTATTTTAATCACCTTATTTGACCTGATTTATTTTCTCTCAAATTAAATCTTTATGAAAGAATTTAGTGTTATTGTAATTATTATATCTCCGAATATTTAAAAAGAAGACTTGTAATTAAATGCGAACAATTTTTTGGTTCTATTTATTTCATTATTTTAGCAATAATTTTCTTTTTAATTAAGTAAAATAGCTTATCAAAGAACTTTCTTTCTGCCTTTATTTTAAAGGAGATTTAAAATAATTTTAAACTATTGAGACAAAATTAGATTAAACATTAAATAATTAAATTTTTTATAACTTCTAATCTAATTTTTTTCTGCTTTCATAATGATTCTTGTCGTATATATCGAATACAAATCGCAGTTCTAACTAACTAACTAATAATAATAATAATAATAATAATAATAATAATAATAATAATAATAATAATAATAATAATAATAATAATAATAATAATAATAATAATAATAATAATAATAATAACAATAATAATAATATTGGTGACAGTTTTTCTTCTGCATTTTTTCACTTTTGAAATTTTTTGTCAAGTGTGAAGCAATATTTCAAAGAACAAAAAATATATAAAAAGAAAAAATCCTTTTTCCGAAAAGAAGAAAGATTATAAAACAGGACAGTGATTAATATTGTCTTTTTATCATTTTTGATTTCTTGGAATTTTACGGAGATAAGAACAATTTTTTTTAAATTGTTTTGAAGACAAAATCACATTTTGTCAAAAAAGGAATGATTCTTCTTCCAATTTACTGATAAACGCATAATTTTTATTTTTCTTTAAATTGTTTACAGCATTGTTACAGAATCATGTGATTCCACATGTCATTTGCGAATCAGCAATCACGGGTGAACACAAAGTCCGAACAATGTCTTCCAATAAACTAACATTTACATGTGACATTGATGGCGCCTACGTTGAAACCACGAAACTTCACGGCGAATTCAATCTTGGAAAGAATGGCATCGTTCACGTCATAGACGATGTTCTTCTTCCAGATAGAGGTCTCAAATGCCCCCTTTCAGTTTTTAATATTATATATATATATATATATATATATATATATATATATATATATATATATATATATATATATATATATATATATATATATATATATATATATATATATATTATATATAATAATATAATATAATATAATAATTATATAATAATATATATATAAATATATATATATATATATATATATATATATATATATATATATATATATATATATATATATATATATATATATATATATATATATATATATATATATATATATATATATATATATATATATTCTAATTGGTACTTTTTTTTCCTTTTGAATATTCAAAAGGTTTGTTTTGAAATAAAAGAAATGATGTTAAGTGTAAATTAGTGTATAAGAGGATTTTCTTTTCACTTTAC
>SEYY01000105.1:463791-466291 GCA_009176605.1 Armadillidium nasatum | reverse complement strand
ATATATATATATATATATATATATATATATATATATATATATATATATATATATATATATATATATATATATATATATATATATATATATATATATATATATATATATATATATATATATATATATATATATATATATATATATATATATATATATATATATATATATATACGTTCAGACTATATTACTTTTACATTTAAGGCTAATCCTACCCATTTCACCTTCTGTGATAATAATAATAACAATAATAATAATAATAATAATAATAATAATAATAATAATAATAATAATAATAATAATAATAATAATAATAATAATAATAATTACTTGCAGGTAAATGGGGCTAATGTTTTAAGTTCTCATATGAGTGCTAATGGTGTTATTCATGTTGTGGACAAAGTTTTCAAACCTTCTGATGGTGAGTCTTACGCCAGTGTGAAAAGAACATCGATCTCGACGGTGACTCATAGAAACGGCACAACTTCAACTCGAACATTTGTCAGTACTAGTAAAAGCTCAGGAAGAACTCACCACAGGAGAGTAACGGTCAACGAAGGGTACGGAAAGGACATTGAGGAGATTCTTCCTGCTTTTCCACAAGGTAGTGTAATTGTTGGGAGCACTCAAAGAAAGGCTGAGATCGTTTACCCCCCAACAAAAGCATCAAAAGGCAGGAAATCCCATAGACGGGAAAGCCTTAAAAAGCATCGTCATAGAGTTAGTAAAGAAAAAAATACAAGTACTTTTCTTCCATTTTCTTCTACTACTTCTGATGCTTCTACTACTTCTGCACCTCCCACAACTACTACTTCTACACCTCTTCCAACTACAACTTCTACAACAACAACTACTTCTTCAACGACTGTTACTGAAAGCACTACTTCCACAACTACTCCTTCAACCACAGGTTTTCTTCCTCCAGTTACATTTCGAATTACTACTTACTATTATACTACTTTAAAACCTTCCTACAAACTTAGAGAGGAGCATGAATCTTTATATCGTTCTCAAACTTCTAAAGACAGAACGGCTGATATTAATTTTCAAATTGTTCGAGGAAGTAGAGTACCTGTAGCTTATAATAATAATAGCATGTACGATATGAAATATTTCAGTAAAACGTATGAGAATTATGGTTCAAAAAAACCGTTAGAACATAATCTCAAAATTCATTCAAGTAATGATAACGAATACAAAGAAGTGGTAGATCAATCGGATTTAAGTATCCCAGTTCCATACAGCAAGAAATCGGTCTATTCCGATTATGCTAATATTGGGAAAGTTAATAGCCAAGGGTATGTTAGAACTCAGTACGATAAATCATATTACAGTAAATATAATAATTCTTATTATAATGAAGAGAACTCTTCTGCTTCACCTTTAGTAAATCCAATATTAACAACATATAACAAAAAGTGGGATGTTCAAATTCCCCAGCCATTGAATAGAAGTAAAATTTATGATTATGAAAGGCATGCTACAAATATCACAAGCTTTAACCATCCCTATTATCATCCTGGCCTTGCCTCTTCAGATGTAAATGGCACGCAAGCATCTCACTTACAACACTCGAAAATGTATTCTTATTCTTATTTGAGCACGTTAAATGCTAAACCAATAGATTCAACTTTGCATGGCAGTAGATTTTTGACTGATTTAGATTCTAACAGTTTATTATCTTCCTCCTCAAGTAGTACGAAGGATAATTCAATTAGACCTATCCCCCCAGAAGCAGGAAAGATCAGTTATGTTGGTCATCCTTACGGAGACGACGTAGTTGGTCACAGTTCGGAGCCTTTGCCATTTACTTCAGCAGGGTCATCGTATGTATCTCGAAACAACAACTCTGTCCGTGAAGTTATTAGACCCATTCCTCAGGTTGTGATTGACAATGAAGAAAGTAAAATCCACGGGGTTAGTACCATAACTCACAGTAAAAGGGTGGGAGTAACTCGAACAGTCATAACTCATCCGAGTTCTAGTTCCTATGTAGCCAAATCGAGTCGTTCATTTTCATTTCCGATAAATAAAAAAACTATTCCGTCAATTGGTTTGGATGGTAAACCTCGCTCTACTCTTCTTTCAGCTTATGCATTCACAGGCGAAGAACAAGACTTTGCAGACGGGTCAGAATTTTCGGAGTCTCGCCTTCCCTCTGAGCACATCATAACGGTTGAGCAAGCCAAGATCCTTCGAAGACAGTGGCGAAGAAAACGTCATCATCAGAGCAAAATGAAGAAAAAAAATAAGAAAGGTCATAAACGAGGACAGAAACGAAATGATAAAAAACACCGAAAACACAAAATTGAAAAAGAAAATAATGAAAATAAAACTCTTTAATTTTCATTTATAAATTGTTCAAACTCTAAAAATTTTATATTATTCAAATAAATTTTCCTTTTCTTTTTTTTCTATTTTAATTGGAAACAACTGTAATTAAAATAAAAATAAAAAAACAGTAGTGTTTGAACTGAATAACAATTAAAAAATACAACTTTTA
>SEYY01000105.1:446291-461291 GCA_009176605.1 Armadillidium nasatum | reverse complement strand
ATATATATATATATATATATATATATATATATATATATATATATATATATATATATATATATATATATATATATATATATATATATATATATATATATATATATATATATATATATATATATATATATATATATATATATATATATATATATATATATATATATATATATATATATATATATATATATATATATATAATTTGTATTGTGTATTAATACAAATTATATTGGTACCTTATATTGGTATAAATAAGAGCAGTATTAATAGAAATAAATCTAATGTCAATAATTGAAAATAGTTTTTCCTCTTTTATTATAATTGGAGAAGGAAGATTCCTCAAAGTAATTATCAAGAGGAAATTAAATTAAATAAGACCAAATTAAATTTTAAGTGACAATAAATTCAAGTTAAAAATTAATCAAATTCAAGTAAGTTCTTGATATCTTATCTGAATGTAATTAACATAATTAAATTTTCAGGTAATCAAATTTATTTCACTCACATATTTAACGAAGCAACCTCGCAACAAATATTCTTAATTCAATTCTTCACTTATATACATATATATATATATATATATATATATATATATATATATATATATATATATATATATATATATATATATATATATATATATATAATATATATATATATATATATATATATATATATATATATATATATATATATATATATATATATATATATATATATATATATATATATATATATATATATATATATATATATATATATATATATATATATATATATATATATATATATATATATATATATATATATATATATATATATATATATATATATATATATATATATATATATATATATATATATATATATATATATATATATATATATATAATATATATATATATATATATATATATATATATATATATATATATATATATATATATATATATATATATATATATATATATATATATATATATATATATATATATATATATATATATATATATATATATATTAGCTTTGTTACGTATGTGATCTATTTTACATCCGTGGATGCAGGGGTAATGCGAATGTGAGAATTTGAACATCCGCCGATCAGAATGCAGTTATGGATTTTTAATTTTTCCTTACATACTTGAAATGAATGTAAAATTATAGAGCTGTCATAATGAAAGGATTCTTAGTTAGACATTCGAGATACTTAGACCATCAAAATTCTGGTATTACATATTATACTTGTGCCACTAAACAAAAATTTGATAAGAGGGGCACTGCTTGGAAAGCAAATTAGAAAACTCCTTGAAAGTTAACTCAATTTGGGCTATTTTTCTGCATTTAGGGGATTGGCATTTCTCT
Source organism: Armadillidium nasatum (assembly GCA_009176605.1). Taxonomy (NCBI): domain Eukaryota; kingdom Metazoa; phylum Arthropoda; class Malacostraca; order Isopoda; family Armadillidiidae; genus Armadillidium; species Armadillidium nasatum. The sequence goes on along the minus strand of SEYY01000105.1, from coordinate 459,932 downwards.
GGGGTTTATTTTTCATTTCAATGCAAAATGACAATTTTACCAAGCTTTATTTGTTTCTTAATTGGTTTTGTAAATCGTTACTGTCTGATGACAAAATAAAATTCATTATTTACTATTGAATCCGTTAATGTTTTTTATTCTTGATCTTCAGTGCTGTTATTTGAGGGTTCTTTTGATGATCTTTCCTATTCAACTGCAATTTCTTCAATCAGCTTTAATTAACTGAACAAGTGATGGAGCGAAGCTTCGCAACCACAACCTCAACCGTAATCGCATTATTTAAAAAAATAATAACCGCGGTTATGGAAATTTCTAAAACCGCAACCGCATAGGCAACCGCTCTTATGGAAATGCGGCTTTGCAATTTTCGCTTCTGAAATAATAGAAACAAATATAAGTTTTGCTTTCCGTACAGTATTATATATATATATATATATATATATATATATATATATATATATATATATATATATATATATATATATATATATATATATATATATATATATATATATATATATATATATATATATATATATATATATATATATATATATATATATATATATATATATATATATATATATATATATATATATATATATATATATATATATATATATATATATATATATAAAGGGGAGCTATGGCCCCCTCCCCCTCCAGAAAATTTTTTTTATTGCTACGTCTATGATCACAATATATTTTAAATAGTGAAAAATAAATTTAGATTTAAAACTATATTAAAGCCAAAATTTTGCGTCAGAACTAAACTTTATTTTGGGAAAACTATAGTCGAAGGTGTACAGAACTTCGGTTTAATGCGATTTAAATGTAAAATTCTGCTTAATTAAAGACGGAGAAACAAGAAGAAAAGAAGAGTGGATGACTTTTAGGAAGAGTAAAGAAGAAGGTCATTTATTTCTATAGGATACGTCTATATGCTCACCAATCGTCAATCTTAATTGCAAACTAGATCGACTCGCATACGTTGTGTTACCACTGCTTGTACCTTAATAAATGAATAAATGAAGATCTGAAAAGCATTGGAAGAGCTTCATTGTGCATGAAGAATGTTGGGATAGAGAATAAGTTACGATTTATGAGAATAAATTTGCCTTTTGGGTACAGTATCTTAAGAATTTTTCTGTTCAACTGTAAGTAACCCTCTGTAAAGATGCTTCAGGTACGCTTTTTATTCAGGTAAGGTAGCAAGTAGCTGGAAAATATAAAGATTTTGTGTATAATTCGTTAATTCTTTTCTAAACTTGAAGACTGGAAAGTTTTTAAAATTAAAGAGAATTTTGATAAATTCAATTTTATTGGAAGTAAAAGTCAATCAGACGACATTTTAAAAGCTAAACAGATTCTAGATTTGAAATTTGAGAATTTGAACTTTTGGAGAATAAATTTTTAAAAAGTTTGCAACAAGAAGAATAGATGTAGGTTTCATGTTCGTAGAAGTTTTAAATATGTTGTCGTTTTGCGTGATACATAGGCCTCAGTTTATAAAACAGGTAGAAATATTAACTTTCCATTTCATGGTAAATCTTATGTTGTTCTTTCTCGCGTTTCTCATTTACATATCGTGATCTCTTTATTCCGACGGGAACTGCCGAGCTAAACTGATGGTATGATTATAGTTTTCCCTTAGGTCCTGTCTTTGATGTTATGAAAATAGTGGATTGAACAATGCCCTTCTCTAAATGAACTACTTATCTATCGCTTGGTGTAGCATCTTATATCATGCCTATCACATATATATCAAGTCAAAGTAACATTATTGAAAGATTGTTTTGAGCTGTTCAAAGCCAAATTTCCCCCAAATATTAGAAGGTTCTAAATTGGCTTAATATACAGCAGCTTCCAATACTGAGGAAAAGTGTAAATACTCTGTAGAGAGAGAATAGTTGATTGAATATCTGCGATAACTTTTTCAGAAGTATATGAGTTTTTTCAGGATGATGCCTTTCCGACTGTTCATCAATCCATATGATGCCCTCAAACATATGTAACTTTAGTTTTAACATAATAAACCTTTTCCATTTGAATTAATAACAACTGATCCTTCTGAGAGAATGAGAAAAGAAAGTACAGACTTACAGGAGGGTGATACTAAATTAGAGAGAGAACTAAAGTTAAGAAATGGTGAGGACAATAACAAATGTGAGTGAATTCCTCATTAACTGGTCAGAATCGCTAGTAATACAAAATTATTCTGCTCTTTCAACCACTTAGTGCAACTGTGGACATCGAATATTACCAAACAAATCATTCCAGTATATGGATGAAAAGTTTTACAGTTCATGACAAGCAGAAAGATTCAAAAACTAGGATTATCAGTTGTTTTATTGAGGGAATAGGTATTTAAATTCAGTTTTTTTTAAAAAATAAACCTTGTCATAATCTCTCCTTTCCATTGAAATTTACTTAGAATGGGGTCCAAATGAAACGGAGATACAACAAAGCAAATATAGAAAGAAAGTTATTATATTTTGCTGAATAAATATAGAATATGAACATTTATAGTCTATAACTTTGGAAACAAATACTGATTAAGAAAAGACCTGACAATACCCTTCAAGCAGAAACCTTTCCGTCAATATTTGACTATCACTTGATCTAAGAATACTATTCAAAATATTAGAGCTCAAAAGCGAAAGAGTTCTATGGGCGACAGTTTTCATGTACTGTAAGATGGTTGAATGATCAAGAGTAGCTGTGGCTGCAACTCTTTACAGCTCCTTTTACTATCGGTACTATATATATATATATATATATATATATATATATATATATATATATATATATATATATATATATATATATATATATATATATATATATATATATATATATATATATATATATATATATATATATATATATATATATATATATATATATATATATATATATATATATATATATATATATATATATATATATATATATATATATATATATATATATATATATATATATATATATATATATATATATATATATATATATATATATATATATATATATATATATATATATATATATATAATATATATATATATATATATATATTATATATATATATATTACTTCAAGGGTTCTATATTTGCTTCAGTGCTTGGATGACTTATAAAAACCATAAATTAATCAATATTGAAGAGAGATAAGGAGAGAGAGAGAGAGAAAGAGAGAGAGAGAGAGAGAGCATCAGATAGAGATAGATAGATAGATAGATAGATAGATAGATATAGATAGATAGATAGATAGATAGATAGATAGATAGATAGATAGATAGATAGATAGATAGATAGAAGAGAGAGAGAGAGAGAGAGAGAGAGAGAGAGAGAAGAGAGAGAGAGAGAGAGAGAGATATAGAGAGAGAGAGAGAGAGAGAGAGAGAGAGAGAGAGAGAGAGAGAGAGAGAGAGAGAGAGAGAGAGAGAGAGAGAGAGAGAGAGAGAATGTGAAAGAAGTTGAAAGGATTTTTAACTTAAAATTATTTTATAATTATTTTATTAAATCATGATAGTATTTTATAGAAAATGATTGAAAAGATTTCTCGCGAAGGAAAGATAATTAATTTTACCATAAAAGAATCTATTATACGAAAAATATTCTTTAGATGATAATGTAAGAGAAAATTCAACTTTGTTAAAACATCAAAATCACTCTGAAAATATCAGACTTCTTCAAATACAGAAAATCATTAAAAAGAAACTTAAATTGAGAAACAATGTGATAAAAAAATTAAAGGAAAAAATCAAGAAATACCATATTAAAATACCCGGGAAATGTTCCCTCACATTCAGTGTGTTGTGAATAGAACTGTGAAAGTGACAGAACTACTCTTTCTCTATTGTCTTTGTCTTTAGTTAGGATTAGTTTAAAGGTAACATAAAATGGTTTATATGTGGAAAGTAGTTTTTCGTTTATGACTGTGCTGAACGTCGCGAAGATAAGTGATCGAGGATATTGTCATCAATAATGTTACATTTTCTAAAAATTTACAAAGGAAGTGAAATAATAATTTGGTTTGAAAGAAGGAAGGAAAGAGGAGGAGTTTTGAAGTTTTCATTTAGGAATGATTATCGTATTTTCCAAATGAATGGGATCTGAAAATACGTCAGTTAAGAGTAAATTTAATGTACCGCCTGTGATCAATGCGGTTTGGTGAATTTTTCCTCCTCCAAAATTGGATATCTCTTTCACTATTACTGTATCAGTTGCTAAAGGAATGAGGAAGTTAGTGTTTATTCTTTCTTCCCTTACTATTATTATTATTATTATTATTATTATTATTATTATTATTATTATTATTATTATTATTATTATTATTATTATTATTATTATTATTATTATTATTATTATTATTATTATTATAATAATAATAATAATAATAATAATAATTATTATTATTATTATTATTATTATTATTACTATTATTATTATTATTATTATTATTACTATTATTATTATTATTATTATTATTATTATTATTATTATTATTATTTTCTTTACTTAGCGTTATGTGTCAGCTAGAATCAAATGTTTACCTGTTTCGCAAACTGTACTGAGAGCTAAAATATCAGCATATATAATATGTTGTTTGAATGTGTCTGGGAGACTCATGGCGAAAGAAAAATTAGTACTTTCAAGTATACGATGAAGCCACATAAAGGATTATGGATAATTTAGGTCCTTTAGTTGGTTAGGAAAGGTCAGATGCCTACAGGAGAGTTAACTCTTTGAGTCTTATAAAAGAAAGAGATAAAAGTTGAAGGAGGGATGAGGAACTTGAAGTCTGAACTCGTAAGCAGAAGAAATGCTTCTCTCACTCCGTATACTATCTCACAAACTGGTGAGTGGGGGTAATCACTGTAATACTAACTAGTAATATTAATAATAAGAATTATAATAATAATAACAATAATAATAATAATAATAATAATAATAATAATAATAATAATAATAATAATAATAATAATAATAATTATAATGTATTGCTGTCTTTATTATATTCATTACACAAATTACATGTATACATTTAAGAATTATCTATATTCATTTGCAATTGGAATTGTTTCCCTTTACTCAGAATAATCTCACTGTCTGAATTTGTTGTTTCCTTTCTTTTAAATTGAATTGTCTAAAAAGTTTGCGAAACATAAACTGTAAAATTTATATGAGATGATTATCATTTTTTCTTTATGGGAAACGATAAGAGATGAACGGAAACTGAAGCAAATTATAAGGCAGATAATTTTGACTTTAAATTCAATGCTCATAAAATTCAAGGATCCGAATTTTAGGTTTTCAATATTTTATTTACTTCTCTTAATAAAGTGTCTTAGTTGTTGTATTCTGAATTTGTTTCAAATCTCTAAAACAAACTGATGATATTCCCTAAAAGTTTAATGCATTAGAAAGTTTTACTCTATTCATATCTACTTTAGGATGTTATTCAAGAGAAATAAAAGCAGTTAATTGGATGAAAAGTAGCTGATTCGATTGAATTTATCTATCGATGCAAGAAGATATTTGAAGATCTTTTCATGGGACATGTGTGCGTGCGTTGGTGTGCGTACGTGTACTCATGTGTTTGTTGTTAATCAATCAAATGCCTATTTACAATTTCAAGACCCTTTTGAAAAGGAATTTTACATCTTCACTTTCTTTTATTTCGACAATGAGTGAACTGAAACTGAATGTCTTTGATTCATAAAAAACAAAAACAAACAAAAAAAAAAAAAAATTATGAGGCTTAATTGAATAGTTTTTGCTTCTTAAAATCGCAGAGGGGTTGATTTTTCTTTGTCCTTTTCTAATAAGATACTATTTTATATTTTTCATTTTAGCATTTGTTGAAAATTAGAATTTTGACTCTTGTTTTCACATATTGAAAGTTAAAACCTTTACACGAGGCCTTTCTGTCATATCTCACCATGACATATTCGTCAAATCCATTAGTAGACATCCACTATATATATATATATATATATATATATATATATATATATATATATATATATATATATATATATATATATATATATATATATATATATATATATATATATATATATATATATATATATATATAGTGGTAGAGAAAGCTTATCCTGTGTCGAATATTTGTTGCGAAAGATCCCCTTTTCTTTGAAAGCTGGAAATATTCCAGGAATGAACATAAGAAGCGTCAACAAAGGATCAAATTTAAAAATTATCTGCTTAAAACATAACAAATTAAATAAATAAGTAAATAAAAGAAAGGGAATAAATAAATAGTTTTCAAAATATGAAAAAATAAATATAATATATATATATATATAATATATATATATATATATATATATATATATATAATATATATATATATATATATATATATATATATATATATATATATATATATATATATATATAATATATATATATATATATATATATATATATATATATATATATATATATATATATATATATATATATATATATATATATATATATATATATATATATATATATATATATATATATATATTATATATATATATATATATATATATATATATATATATATATATATATATATATATATATATATATATATATATATATATATATATATATATATATATATATATATATATATATATATATATATATATATATATATATATATATATATATATATATATATATATATATATATATATATATATATATATATATATATATATATATATATATATATATATATATATATATATATATATATATATATATATATATGGGACGAAGGAAGGGACTGCGAGGGGAGGGTTAATCTCTCCAGTGGGGTAGAACCATATAATATCGAGGCTGAGAGAATAGAAGTTAAAAGAGGTTCAGTTGTATGTAAAATTGGATATTTGAATGTAAGATATAAAGCAGATGGAAATTGGAGAGATATGCAAAGCAAAGAAGTTGGATTTGTTGGGGTTGATGGAGACTAAACTTAAGGGGAAAGGGGAAGTCAATTTTGCTGGATTTAAAGGAGTATATTCAGGTGTTGGAGAGACAGTGAGAGCAAGGGAAGGGGTGGCAATAGCGATGAGCCAAAGATGGTGGGAATGTGTGAAAAAGTATGAAAGAATGTCTTTGAGAATTACATGGGTGAAGTTGAGGTTTAATAAAGAGGAATGGGTTTTTGTATGTGCATACGCGCCGGTGAATGGAGCAAAGGAGGAAGAAAACAGTGTTTTGGGAGAAACTGAATGACTGCTTGAGTGGTTTTGAGGTGAGTACAAATGTGTGCCTACTTAGGGATTCAAATTCGAGGGTTGGTGTGGACAGGGGAGGAGGGGTGTGGCCCCGTTTGAGGTGGGGGACAGAAATACAAATGGGGAGAATCTATTAGAAGCATGCGTGGCAAATAGATTGATAATAGGGAATACTTGGTTTGTTAAAAAGTTGAAACAAGTTGACTTGGGTTAGTGGGGTAAATGGTGAAAGGGGTTTACTAAATTATATATGTATTAAGAAAAGAATAAGAGATAGATTATTTGATGTAAATGTATTTAGAGGAGCTGGTAGAGGGATATTTGATCATTATTTGGTACTGGCTAAAGTTATAGTAAGGGGAAGTTGTAGAAAGATTAGGGGTACAAGTAGAGCAGTAGAGATTGTGAAATTGGAAAGATTGGAGGAAGAGAGAGTGGGGAGCAATTTAAACGAGAGTTTAGTTTAATATGGGGTGAGGTAAAAGAGAGTGCGGTTGAGGGAGTGGAGGAGGAATGGGGAAGGTTAAGGGAATTGTTGGTAGAAAGTGCAAAGAAAGTTTGTGGGGTAAATAATGTTTTCATTATTTGAATAATTTTCAACCCTTAATATTTTTAAATTTATGTATTTACTTAAATGAACAGTATTATGTTAACTTTTTGTTTATATTTTTCGTATTGAAGATATATTGTTTTAATGCGAAGCGTCATCATTAAAATGGATTTAAGTTTTCTTCACAAGGTTTATGTCTATCTATCTTTCTACCTATCTACCTATCTATCTATCTATCTATCTATCTATCTATCTATCTATCTATCTATCTATCTATCTCTCTCTCTCTCTCTCTCTCTCTCTCTCTCTCTCTCTCTCTCTCTCTATATCTATATATATATATATATATATATATATATATATATATATATATATATATATATATATATATATATATATATATATATAGAAATATAACAAGAGTTTTTCGCTCACAGTCAGTTTATTTTTATTTTGCTCTATAGCTTTCCTTATGCGTAGAAATCCTATTGAAAAAATTTTTCTCAATTCAATTTCCTATTTCCCTCTTATCCGTTACAAACGTTGCATATATATATATATATATATATATATATATATATATATATATATATATATATATATATATATATATATATATATATTATATATATATATATATATATATAATATTATTATTTTCTTTTTTTTTTTCCCCTTTTTCTAAAATCATCATGTGCTTGAGTACGTGATCTTCTATTACCTTTGCTAACGTCCGTGGCCTCAGAGCTAATCTCGCATCTGTTAAACATGACTTCACAAACTCTCGTCCTAACCTTTTGCTTTTGTCTGAGACCCAGCTGGACAGGGATTCTTTCTCTAGCAATCTTAATTTCTCTAACTACAACTTTTTTCCCAATTTCAGACTAAATGGTGTAGTCTGTGCTTAAATTAACATTAACACTTCTGTGATACGCCTCGTAAATCGAGAATCTCATAATTTCGATGTTTTATGGCTTAAAATCTGTCTTCCTACTACTACAATTATCTTGTGTTTCTGATATTGCTCCCCTAATAGAGCAGATTTTCCATTCTTATTCTATATCTTATTACTTCTCAAGAGACTGTTACTTCTCATCCAAATGCTGAAGTCCTCTTTTTATAGGATTTCAACGTACACCACACTGAATGGTTGGGTTCCTCTCATGATAAAGTTGGGAAGGAGACCAAATCATTCAGCATTCTTAGCGATCTGGAGCAGTTGATTAGGGAACCCACACACATTCCAGATCGTCCTAACCAATTCTTGAATACACTTGATTTATGCTTCACCACTACTCCTTCTAGATATAAATACTACATTTTCCCTCCTATCGGCAACTCTGACCATAATCTTATAGCTCTTAATTATAATGCTTTCTTTCCAACTGCTGCACCATGCTCTAAGCTCACTTTTTGGCACTTCAATTGGGCTAATTGAGGGGCAATAAATCTTTGCTAACTATTATTGCAGTGAATTTTGCTTTGTCTCTGGGGACGCTTCGTCTCTGCTGAAAAGGTATGGGCTGTTATCGTAGATAGGATGAGCAGGTTTATTCCATCTTCAACGAAAACTTTTTCTCCTCAAAATCCATGGTGTGATGGCAGTTGTTCTCTTGTCCTTCGTGACAGAGACAATACTTGTCGTGAATGGAAAAACTCTCCTTCTCCTATCACTCTTGCTAATTTTCATTCAGCTTGGAATCGTTGCAGGGATGTTCTTCGACGGACTAAGCGTACTTTTATTAAAAGGAAGTGCCCTGACCTCCATGGTTCTCCTATTGATAAAAATATCTGGCCTCTTGCAAAAAATATCTCTAATAACTTCTGTAAATCTGTCTTTCCTCCTCTTATTCTCTCTGATGACTCTGTAGCTTATACTCTCACTGAAAAGGTTAATCTCTTCGGCCTCCTTTTTTCATCTAATACCATCATTCATGATTCTGGCATCCCTCCTCCTACTCTTTCTCGTCTCAGGCTTCCCATATCTCTAACTGTGATTACTTATGATCGGGTGTATGGGATCCTGAAATCTGTGAACGTCAGGAAGTCCATTGGCTCGGATGGCATTTCCTCTCGAGTTCTGAGGGAATGTGATTCTGAGTTAGTGCCTGTCCTCATTCAATTAATACTAATACTTTTCCTCAGTGCTGGAAGCGCGTATATGCTCATCCGATCCCGAAAAAAGGTAGCCGCTCTGACTCTTCCAACTATCGACCTATGATTCTCACTTTTGTTCTGTCAAAAATTCTTGAAACTCTCATCAATTCTCATTTCCTGGACCATTTGGAGTCTCATTCTCTTCTCTTAGATCATCAGTATGGCTTTCTATGGTCGAGGTCAACTGGTGACATCCTTTCCTATCTCACTAATTTATGGTCTTCTGCCCTTAGGGATTTCGGGGCATCTTGTGTAGTGGCACTTGATATATCTAAGGTTTTTGACCGGGTATGGCATGCTTCGCTGCTCTCTAGATTCCCTTCCTTTGTGTTTCCTCCTTCTCTTTGCTTACTCTTGTCTAGTTTTCTCTCAGATCGTTCCATTTCGGCACTTGTAGATGGAGCGACCTTTTCTTCTTTTCCTGTCAATTGTGGTGTTCCTCAGGGTTCTGTTTTATCTCCAACTTTATTCTTACTTTTCATCAACGACCTTCTCAACTGCACTTCTAACTCTGTTCACTCTTATGCTGATGACTCAAGTCTCCATTCTTCTACTCTTTTCAAATCTGCACCCCTTTATTGCTTCTAGAGCTACTTCTCGTCTTCAACTTTCCGATTCTATTCTTATATATATGTATATATATATATATATATATATATATATATATATATATATATATATATATATATATATATATATATATATATATATATATATATATATATATATATATATATATATATATATATATATATATATATATATATATATATATATATATATATATATATATATATATATATAATATATATATATATATATATATATATATATATATATATATATATATATATATATATATATATATATATATATATATATATATATATATATATATATATATATATATATATATATATATATATATATATATACATAAGGATCCATTATCATTAGATGGAAAGAGTTGGAAGGAAAAAAAAAGAAAAGTTTTGTCAAGTTTTGAAATAATAAAGAATAAATTGAGAAAAGAAAGAAAAATAAATTTATTTTTCTTTTATTTCGATTATAATTTTTGAAAAGTTTATTATTAACAAAACTTTTTAAAACATTAATTCCTAAGTTCTTCCGTTTTCATTTTATTATTATTATTATTATTATTATTATTATTATTATTATTATTATTATTATTATTATTATTATTATTTTACTTTTTTTTTACACATTACAGCCACTCACGGACAGCCCTATTCAAGGAGGGGGGGGGGGTTAGAAGAATAAAAATGAAGTAAAAGAGTACAAAAAACAAAAAATAAAAACCACCCCTTCAGGTCCCACCTAACGCAATTTCTTAGGTGAGCTCAGACGCGGACTTTAAAGAAATTGAGATTAAATTCGGAAGGAAACACAGAAGATGGGAGAGAGTTTCACAAAACAGGGTGGCAGGAAAGAAGGAGGCACCACAGCGGACAATCCTGGAGTTGCCTATGTCCACGTAAAATTGATTACCGGGCAATGCACCCCTTTTGCTATGAGGACGACGTAAAGGTGAAGGTATACGAGTGGATAGTTCCCTCGAGCATTTGCTACTGCAGTACCTATAGAAAAAGAGACAAGGCTCCAACGTCACGTTGCAAAGATAAAGAGTCAAGAGAATTAGAAAGAGCGGGACAGTTTATAAGTCTTTTAGCCTTTGATTCAACCTTATCCAAAAGACGGGTGAAACCTGAGCCACCCCCAGATATGAGAGCAGTATTCTTACAAGGTCGTATGAGACCCTTGTATAAGTGGAGTAACTGTGAGGAAGAAAGAAATAACTCATAGCCTTTTTGAAGCCGTCTTAGCAACCATTGTGATATGAGGTTTCCAAGACATTTTTTTGTTTATGTGAAGGCGAAGAATGTCTATAGTGTCAACAGGAGAGATGGGAGAACCATCGAAAGAAACAGAAAAGTTAGGAGGGGTCTTTGAGAGGGAGATTTCTAGAAGTTGAGTTTTTAAAGAGTTGAATTTCACAAGGTTGAGATGACCCCACTGGGAAAATCTATCCAGATCTGCAAGAATGGAATCAGAAAGATGAAGACGAGATTCAACTCTAGATTCAAAGGAAGGAGCAGATTTGAAATGAGTACAAGAATGGTGGATTGAGTCATCGGCATATGAATGGATAGGGTTAGATGAACAACTGAGAAGATCATTAATGAAAAGTAAGAATAGAATAGGAGGCAAGACAGAACCCTGAAGAACACCACTATTGACAGGAAAGGAAGAATAATTTGCTCCATCAACAACAGCCGAAATGGAACTATTAAAAAGAAAGATATACATAAGTAAGCAAAGAGAAGGAGGAAGCTCAAAGGAGGGGATCTTGGAAAGCAGTGACACATGCCATATCTGGCAAACGCCTTAGATATGTCAAGCGTAACCGCGCAAGTCTCCCCATGGTCCCTAAGGGAAGATGACCATAAATCTGTGAGATAGGAAAGTATATCCCTAGTAAACCTCGAACGTCGAAAGCCATACTGATGATCAGATAGAAGGGAATGGGATTCCAGATGATCTAAGAAGTGAGTGTTGAGAAGGGTTTCAAAGAGCTTAGACAGAACACAAATGAGAGATATAGGGCGATAGTTGGAAGGATCAGAGCGGCTACCTTTCTTCGGAATAGGTTGGACTAATGCAAGCTTCCAACACTGAGTGAAAGTACTAGTAGTGAGGCATAGAGAAAAAAGTTGAACGAGGGACGGAGCCAGCTCAGAAGGACACTCCCTTAAAAGTCTGGGAGGAATGTCATCCGGGAAAATTGCCTCCCTAACGTTCATAGGCTTCAGAATCCCATGCACCTGATCAAATGAAATCACAGATAAAAGCATGGGACATCTGAGAGGAGACGAAGTAGAAGGAGGATTGTCGGAGTCGTCCAGGGTTGAATTAGAAGAGAACAGGAGGTCGCCGAGATTAGCCTTTTCAGTTGAAGCGTTAGCAACAGAACCATCAGAGAGAAAAAGAGGAGGAAAGGAAGATTTACCGAAATTGTTAGAGATGTTTTTGGCAAGAGGCCAGAAAGATTTTTCAATAGGAGAATTTAGGAGCTCAGCACACCTACGTTTGGTGAAGGTCCGCTTTGCTCTTCGAAGAACATCCCTGTTCTCATATTCCGATCTGAATGAAAATTAGCGAGAGTGATAGGAGAAGGAGAATTTTTCCACTCTCGATACGCGATGTCTCTAGCGTGAATGGCACCAGAACAAGCATGATCGAACCATTATTATTATTATTATTATTATTATTATTATTATTATTATTATTATTATTATTATTATTATTATTATTATTATTGTAATTATTATCAATATTGATTTATTTGACCAAACGAGAGAGTTTTTGTTCTGATAAGTTTGAAAAGCAAATAATGATAATAATAACTTATATTTGAACCAGATGAAGGAGTGTAGATTTCTTGTCTTTTTACCACTGTTCCAAGTCAGATTCTTTTGAAGGAGGAGAGAAAGATTCTTCAAACAATAACTTAGATTATTAGGGTTTTCACGTTAAAAATTTTGAGGGATAAAAAGAAGAGAAAAAGCGATGTTTGAATTCATAAAATTTGTCTTTGCATCTTTTATGATAAAGTATTTTTAAAAACAGTTTTACAAAGGAAAATATA
>SEYY01000105.1:426291-438791 GCA_009176605.1 Armadillidium nasatum | reverse complement strand
GAGCATTCGAGTTTGTTTTTCTGAACAACAAAAGAATTTATGAAAAAAAAATGAAATAAAATGTTTGGAGAAAGTAAATTGTTAAAGTAGATCTTAAGTATCGTGTTTATATATACATATATATATATATATATATATATATATATATATATATATATATATATATATATATATATATATATATATATATATATTATATATATATATATATATATATATATATATATATATATATATATATATATATATATATATATATATATATATATATATATATATATATATATATATATATATATATATATATATATATATATATATATATATATATATATATATATATATATATATATATATATATATATATATATATATATATATACAAAAACGACGAATTTAAACTAGAGAGAACATGCTTCATAGGATGCGTTCCATGAAATCAAGAGTGACGTCAAGCTTTAGCCAGCTGCACAGAAAATATCTTGAAGAATCTTGAATTTTCGTGAGACATTTCGCTTTAGCAATTATCAACTGATGTATGTAAACAAGCGTAAATATATTTTAAAATCTAATTTAATCAGTCATTTAATTAACCTAAATAATCACTTAAATTAATTAATATCATTAATGCTATATAAAGGAATTTAAGATAAAGTACGAGTCAAACGAAGATTTTAAAAAGACTTTGGCGACAACCATGATGAAAACGTTGGAACCAACGAAAGTTTCAATAATTGAAAATAATTAATTTGTTTTATTTAAAATAAATTAATGATCCGAAAATGAAAAATAATAATCCAAAATAATTTGCAAATTAATGTGTAATAATATTTACAAAAGGTTTTTATTATAAAAAAAGTCCTTGGCCTAACTAACTCCATGTTTATTTAAATGACGTGAAAATTCAAGATTTCGGCAGCGAAAATTGAAGATAGAAATTATTATCTTTAATTTTCACTGCCGTGAGCAGAAAAATATTGCAGCAATATCAAGTGAGACACGCTTCATGGGCCACTTCCCATTAAGAATCTTCAATATTTTTAAAGAATCTTGACCATGGAACACACCCTTTGTCTTCCATTTTCAACAGCAGAAAAACCAACCGAGCCTCAACACTAATTGGTTTTACAGTTAACATAAATCTGCAGAATGTTTTGATATATTTCGTTTTTTTTGTACTATCAAAGTAATTTAGTTCATTGCTAACGAAATTTTTTTAATTCTAGATTTAAGTTTGCATTTACATTTTAATTATTAGTCTTGAATTCATTTGAAAACGATCCTTCCTCATTTTTAGTCTAAACACTTTTACATTGCTGACTGTTTTAAGAGAACGAAATAATTACTATTTTTTCTTCGAAAATAAAGAGTTAACTTTACTTTCCTTTTATTTTTTTATAATAATTTTACATTCTGTAAAAGCAAAATTTTAAAAAAAGGAGTTAAAACTGATCATTAAACTTAAAATTAAAATTAAAATTAAAAATGAGATCTGTTTTATCAATTGTCTGGATGACATTCATTCTCAAATGGAGTGATGCTCTGCCTCCTGTTATAAGAATTGGTGAGTACCACTTTACATTTTTTTCATTACACTCAATATATATATATATATATATATATATATATATATATATATATATATATATATATATATATATATATATATATATATATATATATATATATATATATATATATATATATATATATATATATATATATATATATATATATATATATATATATATATATATATATATATATATATATATATATATATATATATATATATATATATATAGTGCAATTTGAGATAATATGAATGATGATTGTCTAGTGTCTAGTAGTTCTGAAGGTTCTTGCTATAGTTTCCTCTATAACACAAATTTCTTTCAAAAAACGTTGAGAAAATATTTATCATTGAGCTGCTTTGGGACACACACGCATATATATATATATATATATATATATATATATATATATATATATATATATATATATATATATATATATATATATATATATATATATATATATATATATATATATATATATATATATATATATATATATATATATATATATATATATATATATATATATATATATATATATATATATATATATATATATATATATATATATATATATATATATATATATATATATATATATATATATATATATATATATATATATATATATATATATATCATATATATTTATATTAATTAGGGAATGGTCCAGTTTGAAACTCACATATTTGTCGAAATTGAAAATTTGCTTCAAATGATTACTATTCCTTCAATAATTACCAGTTCTAAAAGTTGAATCTGAACATTTTTTCTGCATAGCCAACTATTTGATCTCCGATTGAAATTTCAAAAGTTGTTCTATAATCTACCTAAAAATAAATCTACACCATTTTGATATGTTCTGAATAAAAATTCCAGGTTTTTAGGCCTATTCTATAGACAATATCAAAAATAAAAATATGAAAGGTATTTTTTTTTTTTTAAATATTTCTGCTAGAGAAATGGGTCGAAATTTTTTTGTAAAAGGAAAAATTTGTTCCAAGTTTTTTATTTTTTTTTTTTTCTGAATATTTAAATTAAATTTTAAGCGTAGATAAAATTAGAGTAGTTACAAAACTTTTAATTTGACCATTTTTTAAAAAATACCCAACTATTTGAACTCTGGGCAAGTCACTGTGCTTTATTATACTTATATTATTATTATTATTATTATTATTATTATTATTATTATTATTATTATTATTATTATTGCTGTTGTTTTTTTATTTTTTTATTTAGATAAATGAGTCATTAGTAATGAATTCTTTCACGTGATTTATTCTTTAATTGGGATCGTTAAGATTTGTAATTTCTGGAATTGCCAAACTTTAATCTCATTTCCTTTTAAATTTCTCCTCTTTTAATATATATATATATATATATATATATATATATATATATATATATATATATATATATATATATATATATATATATATATATATATATATATATATATATATAAGAGCAAAACCGATAAAGCCGATGCTATAGAGAGCTGTAAAAGTTTGTGTTGGGAGCGATCTTGTGTTTAATGGCCTGGGAATGGCACACGCGAAATCTGAAAGTCTTCTTCATTGGCTCAATACACATTGATTCTTTTATCTTTTGTCAGAAGAAAGGGAGAGAAATCTTCTTCAGTTATATCATTTAAATGTCAGAAACAAGTCCCACTATTCATCTATGAATGTCATATATATATATATATATATATATATATATATATATATATATATATATATATATATATATATATATATATATATATATATATATATATATATATATATATATATATATATATATATATATCATGGTTCCATAAGGAGTGGCTGAAAAAGCTCAAGTCTGGAGGTCATGGATTAGGATTAATTATTATTATAATTTTTTTTTGGGTGTGTGTGGGGGGGGGGAAGCTGTGAAACCATTATATTATCCTCTCTTTATACTGAACAAGGTTTATGAATATTCGTAGTTACCTAACATTAGATTTTATTAATAATGATTTTAGGTCAAGATTTGAAGGAGAATATACCCTATGTGAATAATTCACGCTCATTTTGTATTTCCTAAGCTTAAACGATGATAAACTTAACCTCAAAAACAGAAAACATGAAAAAAACACTTGTGCATACAAGAAAGATCAACCATAGAACTTTCTACACAAAATCCTTCACCTTGGGTGGGTATTCACAAAATAGTTTTTGGACCTCAATGAAACCCGATTACACATCTGAAGGCAATTTAACACAAAGAACATCAAAATCTGGTATAGACTTATTTTCCTTGGTATTTGTTTATCATAAGTTCTTTCATGGAAGGATCAAATTAATTAATTTTCTTACTAAACAAGTTCCTTAGTGGTTGGATGTTCCGAAGCGTTTACAAAATTTTTTCACATCATTCTATCAACTTGGTCTTTATAGAGGATTACATTCATCCAACTCTCCATATATATATATATTTTTCATCATATCAACTGTTTCACTCTTTACATACTCTTTCTGTTTGTCGGAAAATTAATATCTCTATTACAGCGAATATTCTCTTCTAAACATCCTCCACTGAAAAGAACTGCTGTAACATGTCTTTACAAAATGTATAATTCCTTCTCTTTTTAAGTCTTTAACTCAAAATGTAACCGCTGTGCTCAGGTTTACATCTACTCCACTAATAAAGTCTAAAACTCACTCCTTTCTCCAGTTTATTAAACTTACTTTAACTTTCACACTTTCAATCGCAGTACATTGGGCATGCTCAATATAATATATATATATATATATATATATATATATATATATATATATATATATATATATATATATATATATATATATATATATATATATATATATATATATATATATATATATATATATATATATATATATATATATATATATATATGAATGTGGGTGCTTGTGTGTGTGTGTATATATTTGAAATATGGATGGGGGAATATGAACATAGTGTCATTTGTGATAGGAAGAGGTAAGGAAAAAAAATTGCAGTTAAAAAGAATGACAATAGAAATATTAGAAATATAACTTCAAATATGGAATGAGAAAACGAATAGAAAAATGAATATAAAAAGTAAAAAATGAATAAGTGAAAGAAAGCGAACCCATTTTTTATCTTTTTTAAATTGATAAAACTTAACGAGTACAATTATTATTAATGCTTTTTTTCATTATTATATATTTAAATGAGAGAGACAAAAGAACGGATCTCAATAAATAATACATACCACATCTTATTTTAAAATAACGATTTAAAAAAAATACAAAGATTCCGTTATAATAATAATAATAATAATAATAATAATAATAATAATAATAATAATAATAATAATAATAATAATAATAATAATAATAATAATCCTTAGTCTTTAATCTTTGTTCAAATTTTCAATTACATAATTTATACGAACAAAAATCGTATACTTTATACAGATTAATCCAAAATTGGAATGAGCTTCTGGGGGAGGGGGGGGGGGAGGAATTCGTCCTTTGAGCATATTAAATATGCAATGTATATTCAATGATTATTAAAATGAATAAAAAAAATTTTTTAATGTCTAATCTTAACCTAATCTGCTTCCTTAATTAAAAACACTAATAAAAATACCAATAAAAAATAATGATTAACATTAATAATATTAAAATACCTGTAAGCCAATAGTTACTACGATAATGAAGATAGCAAATAATAATATAATAATATAATAATAATAATAATAATAATAATAATAATAATAATAATAAAATTAATTGTAATAATACAAATTATAATGATAATGATGAAAGTAATAAAAACAATAGTAATAATTATAAAAATAATGATAACGCTAATAATGATAAAAATAAAAATGAATAAATGAAAATAAAAATGAAAATAATTACAACAATAACAACAATAATAATAATTATAATAATAATAACTAACAACAAAAATATCAGTAATAATTAATATATAATAACAATATTTACAATTGTAATAGTAATAATTATAAAAAAGAATAATAAATATTTAGCAATATTCGTAACAATAATCGTAATTGCAAAAAAACTGTAATTATCTTAGCAAATAATTTTGCTACGACTACTACTACTACTACTACTACTACATCTTATAATGGTAATAACAATAATAATAATGAATATAAAAATAATAACAATTATAATAATTTAATTTAGTTTAAAAAATATGAGAGAAGAAATTGAAAGACTTAGAAGAAGAAAAAATTTAATTTAGTGCAACAAACAAATTTTAAAATCTTGGAAATAAAAATCTAAATTTTTCTCTTTGAACTAAAACGCCTTTCGGAAAATTTTGGATATTTTTTATTTTTTTATTATTTGTTTGTATTACATTTTTTTTTTATTTTTTTCTTCGTTTTGGAGAAGTTCGAATAAATTATTTTTGGAGTTTAAAATGTAAATAGGAATAACTATTAAATATATGATAATGTGACTTTCTTTGCATGCATATATGAAGATTTACCCTTGGGAATATATATATATATATATATATATATATATATATATATATATATATATATATATATATATATATATATATATATATATATATATATATATATATATGTGTGTGTGTGTGTGTGTGTGTGTGTGTGTGTGTGTGTGTGTGTGTGTTTTCATGACTGTGTGAGTTAGTGTGTACGTGAGTGTGTGAGCTTGTTCCTGTGTGTGTGATGAGGTAGTAGAATTCTTAATTAAGTTTGCTACATGTGAAAAGAAAGAAAATGTTTGAGAAACAAAATTAAAGAATGGAGGAAGAAAGGAAGGAAACCAATTCAGCAGAATGAGGGAAAAGCAAAATTTAAAATAAAAAATAAAAAAAAACTAAAAATTTAAGTATTTTTAAATTGAATGAGTGAATGTACGTGAGTGGAGGGGCAGGAATCTATTTGTGAAGGAGTATTAACATGTATGGACGAGCAGAGGCGTACAAGTGGCAGAGCATCAACTTATATTGATTAACTCAAAACTACGAATGACAGAAAATGATAGAAAATATAATAATTAATGAACATATATTTATTATGAATATTTAAGGAATCTATGGGATATAATAATAATAATAATAATAATAATAATAATAATAATAATAATAATAATAATAATAATAATAATGTTTAAATTGAAACTTAGAGGTTGTATAATTATTGATTAAATGTTTTCTCATGATTTTTTCATTAAATTTTTTTTGGCTTCATGATGTGACCCAATTGATAAAATGATTTTGCATATAGTATTTGCTATCCTATTCATATATATGCTATATATATATATATATATATATATATATATATATATATATATATATATATATATATATATATATATATATATATATATATATATATATATATATATATATATATATAATATATATATATGTATATATATATATATATATATATATATATATATATATATATATATATATATATATATATATATATATATATATATATATATATATATATATATATATATATATATATATATATATATAAATAAAAGGAGGAAAGGTAGGATTCATTCTCACAGTTGTTGAGAATGAGATATTAATTGCAAAAAGCCATAAATATTTATTATTAGAAAGGAAGTCAAGGCACTTCCTATTATTGAAAGTACTCTTGGTTCAGCGAATAATAACCCTGTAACGATTCTGAGCCGTATGAAAATTACCAAGAGTGGTAGGAGAACGAGCAGCTCAAGTGTCTTGAGAACAGTTGTCATTAAACCAAAGGTTTGGAGGAAAGATGTTTTTAGTCAAAGAGGAAATGGACCTTCTTATCTCATCTATAATTATGGTTGCTACCTATTTTGCCGACTTCAAAGTATCATCAATGTCAAAGGAGAATTCACTCCAAGGGAAAGGTTAGGAGCTAAGCAATGCACCAAAATTAGCAATATTGAAATTCCAGAAAATACCTTTTGGGTAGGGTAGAACTGCTAAAGAGAAAGCAAAAAATTTAGTTACAATATATATCAATATATATCATATATATATATATATATATATATATATATATATATATATATATATATATATATATATATATATATATATATATATATATATATATATATATATATATATATATATTGTAAATAACGTATAAATATTTTGGGGGGAAATGTCATATTTATAAGAATGATGGGAAGTGGAAAAACAAGTCAAAAATTGATTAGGATAATCCAGGATACGGATTTATTTGTCAAACGCTTCTTGATAGATAAAAATACTAAATGATTTTACCTCCCTTCCACCTAGATCTTTATGAGGGGAAAACACATTCTCTTTGTATGATGAACGTTGAAATCCCTACAAAATGACCTCCATTCCTATCAACATTTTCAATCTCAAAAGCAACAATAATATAATCAAAATAACGAAAGGGGAAATAATTAATTAAAATAAAACAAAATTTAATGAATTCTTTTACTTTACAAAAAATTATCTATATTTCAATTTCATTTTATTTGACAAAAGCTAATGAAATCTCTCTCGGACTCTTTCTATTTTGTTTACATACATCTCCTCCCTATATATATATATATATATATATATATATATATATATATATATATATATATATATATATATATATATATATATATATATATATATATATATATATATATATATATATATATATATATATATATATTGAAAAACTCATAATGAGTTTCAATAAACGATTCATTTTCGTAGAATTGAATTTTGTTCAAATGAAACTTTTAAAGTTGGAAAAGTTTCAAAAAGTTTTAAAGCATTTTTAAAGTATTTAGTTTTTCTCATGTAACTTTAAAACTTTTCCTGACAAATCAAGAGTGTAAAAAATTATTTTATATATTAATTAATTGATGAAATAAATGTATATGAGTGAATGCATGAGTATATTTTATGTAGATTTTTTTTTTTACTTAAAAAACTGAAAAAGTGTTTTTGGCACGATCCCATTTTGGATTGTGTAAATCATTTAAATAATGTTTACCATTTATAATTAACATTTAAGGATTTTTTAATTATTTGAAGATGATGATAAAGACCTCAGCCTTCGTTGGGTTTTCTTCTTGAATAAAATTTTTGATTCAGTAGAAAGATTATAAACGTGAAAAAAATTATTAAAAAAAAAAATGATTGGAAATACAAAAACAAAACAAGTGGAGATTCGTTGCACTAAATCATGCCCAATTTATTTAAAAATTTTAATTAAATTTATAATAACAGTTTCTCCGTTTAATTATCCTACACTATCTCTCTCTCTCTCTCTCTCTCTCTCTCTCTCTCTCTCTCTATATATATATATATATATATATATATATATATATATATATATATATATATATATATATATATATATATATATATATATATATATATATATATATATACCAGGTCAACCCATAAGCAATATCAAAATATCTTGTCAGAAAAACTATCAGAATTTAATGCTTTATTTAATAAAGAATATTATCAGTAAGTTTCTTCTATAGATCTTCAAACTTCTTAATGATGTTCTTGTTAAAGTCTGAGATTTTGGATTAAAGAGCGCTGAGAGAGTGAGTAGTATCTACCTTATCGTGCATACTAAGAACCATTACATTAACAAGATTCAGTAAACTGAATAAGTAGTAAACAGATGAAGAAAGTTGGGGGATGCTTCTTTTTTCGGTTAAGGTCTTCAATCTCTTCAGGTAATCTATGTCTAATTGGGAGGTGAATTTTTCCGATGGAATAAAACATCAAAGCAGGTCCCCGCATTTTGAAGCAGCCTTTCTAACAGCTAACGATAGGCGTATGATATATTTTTTTATATGACTGGTAGCATATAAATTGGATCTCACCACAGTAATTCCGCCAAACACTAATAAAAACTTTCCTTGGATTGAGGTTCAATTTGGATTGTGTTTTAGTTTGTTTAACCCACTAAACTATTATTTATCAATGTTGCTTTGCCCTCTTTCAATACATCCATTTTTCACCAAAATTCAGAAATCTTACCAAAAATGGTGCAATGCGTTCACTTGAATTTAGAGAAGTGTAATTAGCTTCACAGAAAACCCATTTTGTAAGGTTGTGATCCTTTCCAAGTTGTTGTTAACGACTCTGAAGTGTTAGAAGTCTTGAATTCAGGTCTTTGAATAATCCATCACTTGTAACGACGTCACATCTCATTAAATTCAAACTCCGTGGCGAAACTCGAACCATTTAGCTTAACGGAATATATCCTTTTCAATTCTAGGTTGCTTCTACATATTTAAAATTCTCTAGGAATTAATCATAAACAAGTCCATGATGAAGGAAAGCATAATAAGTAATAAATTCAATAAATCAAACACACTCTCATGTAGACTTTATCATTTAAAACGTATGTAAGTATATAAGTATTTATAGTACGCTTTCATAGTAATAATTTGGGGTTTCTACCATAGTTAAAATATTATTTATTTTATCGATCTGTATCAGACTTTGGATATCTATATATATATATATATATATATATATATATATATATATATATATATATATATATATATATATATATATATATATATATATATATATATATATATATATATATATATATATATATATATATATATATATATATATATATATATATATATATATATATATATATATATATATATATATATATATATATATATATATATATATATATATATATATATATATATATATATATATATATATATATATATATATATATATATATATATATATATATATATATATATATATATATATATATATATATATATATATATATATATATATATATATATATATATATATATATATATATATATATATATATATATATATATATATATGTATTATATTATATATATATATATATATATATATATATATATATATATATATATATATATATATATATATATATATATATATATATATATATATATATATATATATATATATATATATATATATATATATATATATATATATATATATATATATATATATATATATATATATATATATATATATATATATATATATATATATATATATATATATATATATATATATATATATATATATATATATATATATATATATATATATATATATATATATATATATATATATATATATATATATATATATATATATATATATATATATATATATATATATATATATATATATATATATATATATATATATATATATATATATATATATATATGAGATGGATCGGATGTCATATTTTTCTCATTTGCGGATACGGATGCAAATGCGGATGTTAAATTTTCGTCAAGTGTGGATGCGGATGCGGATGTTGAATTTTCAAAAGTGCAGATGCAGATGCGGATGCGGATGTCAATTTTGATAAGGATGCGAATGCGTGTACCATCACTAATATATATATATATATATATATATATATATATATATATATATATATATATATATATATATATATATATATATATATATATATATATATATATATATATAAAGTTGAGATAGTTTCTTTCCTAGAGAACCTTAATCTAATTAGAAAGGTTAAAACCAATACCAACGGTTTCCACAAACTTAATACACTGTGATTGTTTCACACTGCATCTCCGCCTTCAGCCTTTATAAGACGAAACACCGTAGACTAAACCTTTTCGAGAAAAGCTGCATGTGTGGAACTACCCCAAATGTGTGAGGCGTACTCCATACAGGGTAGAACAACACCCCTATAAAGAGCACGCAACTGTGGTGTTGTGAAGAAATTCTGAAGGAGTCTTAAAACACCTAACCTCTTAGAAGCTTGTTTAGAAAGAGAAATAATGTGATCTTTCCAAGAAAAATCACGAGAAAAAGAAACACCGAGAATATTAAGGAGATATGAAGGTTTAAGTTGTGTGTTTTCGAAGAAGATATCATTGTTGAATAGAAGATTATGTCGAGTAAAAAGATGGAAGAATTGAGTTTTGGTGTCATTGAAAACGACCATGTTTTCTCTGTCCCAATTTGAAATGTGAGATAGATAAGATATTAGATGCTTCAAGGCTATCATCCTTGTATTTATTAACTGCAGTTGCCTTTCAATTTGAAAGGTAGAGGTGTCTTTCAAATTGAAAATAGTAATGAAGTTTGTAGTCATCGGCAATGGAATGGATAGGAGATGGAGTAACAGAGAGAAGGTCATTAATGAAAAGCAGTAAGAGTGTTGGAGATAGGACAGATCCTTGAGGAATATCAATAGTGGCAGTCTACAACAGCTGTCATTACAAGACTAAAAAGAAAATCAGAATAAATTTCACAGAGAGAAAGATAAATTCCGAAAGAGAAAAGTTTGGAAATCAAAGCTTTGGTTCATACTGTGTCGAAAGCTTTCGATATGTGCAGCGCTACAGCAAAAGATTCACAGAAATGCCGAAGAGCGGAGGACAAAGAGTCAGAGAGAAGGGGAAAAAGAGTAGAGCGTTTCTTACGAAAGCCATACTGACGATCAGAAATATAATTAGAAGAATTGAGACATTTCCAAATTTTCCTTTTTAGGATAGATTCGAAAACTTTAGAAAGAACGGAGGTTAAAGAAATTGGACGATAGTTAGAGAGCTGAGAGGGTCTCCCTTTTTCTGCACATGATGAATGAAGAATGAAGAATGAATGAAGCAAGAAAGGAAGATTGAAGTAGAAAGACGTAGACGAAATAGTTTACCAAGGCAGGGTGCAAGCTCTGAAACATAAGTTTTGAGAACCACAGGAGGGATACCATCAGGACCGTACGCCTTCTTTTGTCAAGCTCAGAGAGATCAGAAATGACGTCTTTAGAAAAAATTACAATATATATATATATATATATATATATATATATATATATATATATATATA
>SEYY01000105.1:418791-421291 GCA_009176605.1 Armadillidium nasatum | reverse complement strand
GAAGTCAGCATCCCTGCGGCGAGTAGCACAAGAACAAGCAGAGTTATACCAAGGTTCATTACAAATTACAGGAGAGGAAAAAATAATGGAATGTACGCTTCCATGCTAGAGAGAATCACCTCGGTTATGCGCCGTAGGCACTCCGTCGGACCCTTTCCACGGAAACAGTAATCATCCCATGGAAAATCAGAAAAGCACAACAGCAAGTCAGACCAGTTACCAGCACCGAAATGCCAGAAACGTCTCCTCGCCGAAGGCGGGGGCCGTTCTTGCGGAAGACTTGAAGAGATAGGACAAGATGTAGAGATAAGAATGTGATTGGATGAACCAAGAGGAGGAACGAGTTTAACAGTGTAAGTAGAAGGATAAGAAGTTAGGAAAAGATCAAGTATGTTGGGTTCCTCACCAAGACGGTCAGGGATACGGGTAGGGAGATGATGCACTAACTGCTCAAGTTTATTCTTAACCGCTATGCTCAATCTTACATGTACTGTACTGGTAAAGTCTGGAACACACTAACTTCATCTATTTTCCAAATTTCTTATGACTTACACACCTTTAAACGAAGTGTCTTTGATCGGAACATGTCAGTCTTTAATCTGACCAGGATCCCGATTTGCTCCTTTCTCTAGTGGAAATTTGTTAGGCCTCTGGCCTTTGCCCACCAGAGGTAAGATATATAGTATATATATATATATATATATATATATATATATATATATATATATATATATATATATAATATATATATATATATTATATATATATATATATATATATATATATATATATATATATATATATATATATATATATATATATATATATATATATATATATATATGCAGAAGACCTTAGTTAGCAAATCAGACTCTTTAATTAAGAAATAATTATTTTGCACCAGCAAAAAATAAACAGTCGTTAATTACATATTTATGTGAAAAGTTTACAAAAGGAATTTATTTATATTAAAAGGTCGGTCTCTTATAATTGGGCAAACTCTTACTTATATTTCATAACTTTTTTTTCTAAATTGGATTTATTACGAAAAATACAATCAATTAAATGTCTTTAGAACCGCATGCTTTCCACTCTATTTCAATGCTTTCTATCTCTGACTGAAGTTACAAACCTACAGGCTTTGTAAGTATGAGACGAGCACACAACACACACACACACGCACACACACACACACACACACACACACACACACACACACACACACACACACATATATATATATATATATATATATATATATATATATATATATATATATATATATATATATATATATATATATATATATATATATATATATATATATATATATATATATATATATATATATATATATATATATATATATATATATATATATATATATATATATATATATATATATATATATATTCTTAACCGCTTATCCTAAATTAGCAATATAAGACAGAGAAAATTTTTTATAAGTACCGAGTTGGTACAGTGATTCGAAGCAAAAGAGTTTGAAAACCGTTCTACTATGCCTTCTTTGAAGGAGGCGTAGCTCTGTGGTAGAGCCTTCTGTACATTGACTAACGGCGACGCTGTTGTTAATGGGTTCGAATCCTGGCGTGAGGAAAAATTTTCTCTGTCTTATATTGCTAATTTAGTCGCAACAGTTGCTGTGTCCATGTTGACGATGCTTGACTTTGGTTGGTTGCTTCTGTAACCCAGGAGCACCCAGCAGAATGCCATAGTAACACCAGTAGGGATTCCAAGCACCCTCCTATGGATATATATATATATATATATATATATATATATATATATATATATATATATATATATATATATATATATATATATATATATATATATATATAATCTTGCCATCCTGGTTCAAAGGGGACAGAACACTGAAATCAAACAAAAATATTCTTTCTAGTTTCACCATATTCAACTTAGTTGAATATGGTGAATCTTTAAGACAAATTCAAATCTGAAGAGGTAGTGGATGCTATAGAATTATTTTCTTCATCTTTCCAATCTATTTTTAGGAATGCTTCACTAATGCCGAAATTAGTTACTCTCTTTCGTCGTTATTATGGGTGATAAACAAAGCAACCTTTTTCCTTTACCTCAGTTCTTCTGTCCCTTTCCCATCTCCTCAAGTATAGCTTCCATCCATTGTCCAATTACATTTCTTTACTCAGATAGATCTAGAAGAACCACTGGCAGAAGTTATGGGGACTATTGAGTTCCTTCGAATATATCATACCAGCTTTAATCACAACGGACAATGAACTTCTAAACTTCTATCTTTTCTCACTCTGTAACAATTTTCCCCCAATCTCTTCATATATATATATATATATATATATATATATATATATATATATATATATATATATATATATATATATATATATATATATATATATATATATATATATATATATATATATATATATATATATATATATATATATATATATATATATATATATATATATATATATAT
>SEYY01000105.1:408791-413791 GCA_009176605.1 Armadillidium nasatum | reverse complement strand
TCTATTTACAAGATATATATATATATATATATATATATATATATATATATATATATATATATATATATATATATATATATATATATATATATATATATATATATATATATATATATATATATTTCCTCTGGTAAGCAAAGGCCAGAGGCATACTAAATACCACCAGAGTTGGAGAAATACAGGAAATATGGTCTAGTTAAAGGTCAACATATCCCAATACACGGAGTTTGAAGGTGTAAAAGTCAAAGAAAGATGAGAAAACAGATAAAGGGAGTCAGTTTCAGACTTTACAGGTAGAGTATATGAAAGACTGAACATAGCGGTTAACTCGGGGATCAGATAGTTGCACAGAGAAAAAAAGATACTGTGTAGAAAGGCTTTTCGCACGACCACTTCTCAGTGGGGGAGGTATGTGACGGGAGAGTTCAGTAGGGAAGTGTCCATTGTAATAACGATAATTTAG
The DNA here is from genome assembly GCA_009176605.1 of Armadillidium nasatum. Classification (NCBI taxonomy): domain Eukaryota; kingdom Metazoa; phylum Arthropoda; class Malacostraca; order Isopoda; family Armadillidiidae; genus Armadillidium; species Armadillidium nasatum. The sequence goes on along the minus strand of SEYY01000105.1, from coordinate 413,328 downwards.
AGAGAGTGACTTAACAGTTCTACGAGCAGAAAGAGAGTGAGAGCTAAAGAGTTGATAAGACGAAAAGCTATAGACTCTATCTTTTTAAGGAGAGCTGAATGAGAAACCACCCCAGATGTGTGAAGCGTAATCCATATAGGGGCAAACTGCACCCTTATACAGAGCAAGCACTTGGGGTGGAGTGAAGAAATGCTGTAAGCTCCTTAGAATATCTAATCTCTTAAAAGCTTGTTTAGAAAGAGAAGTAATGTGATCTTTCCAAGAAAGATCACGAGAAAAAGAAACACCCAAAATATTAAGGACAGACATAGGTTTGAGTTGTGAGTTTTCGAAGAAGATGTCATAGTTGTGTGGAAGGTTGTGATAGTAGAGAAGGAGAAACTGAATTCTTGAGGCATTGAAAACGACCATGTTTTCTTTATCCCACCTTGAAATAAGAGAAAGGTCTGAAGTTAATTGCTGCAAGTAATTACCTAACTGCTGGTAGTCTTTCAAATTGAAAGGAGTAAAGAAGGGTATAGTCATCAACATAGGTGTGGATAGGTGATGTAGTAATAATGAAAATGTCGTTATTGTTAAGGCGGTCTACAACAGTTGCCATAGAATGACCGGAAAGGAAATCAGAGAGAATATTAGATTTAGAATGAGAGAAGTTTTTAAATTAAAACTTTGTGCTAGACTATCAAAAGCTTTTGATATGTCCAGGACAGCAAAAGATTCACTGAAATGCCGAATAGTAGAGGACCAATAGTAAGAGTGAAGGGAAGAAGATCCCCCCAATAGAGCGTTCTTAACGAAAAGATATATATATATATATATATATATATATATATATATATATATATATATATATATATATATATATATATATATATATATATATATATATATATAATATATATATATATATATATATATATATATATATATATATATATATATATATATATATATATATATATATATATATATATATATATATATATATATATATATATATATATATATATATATATATATATTATATATATTTAGAATTTTAAATTTATTCCAACAATAATGAAAACTCCATTCTCTTTAAAAAAAAATTAAAAAGTCTATCTTTTCTTTTTAAATAAATGCATAGTTTGAAAACTCATAAATTTCTTAATAGAATTTCCTCCCCTCAGGCTTAATCAAACTTCAAGAATTAGTAAAATCGCCTGCGAACGAATATATGGAGTTTTTAATTAGACAAGGAACGCCTTCCACCTACAGGGAGATACTAAAAGAATTCAAAGATAAAGAAATATTTAATATCATTGTTGATACCAAACCAGATAATATGAATTATTTCCTTAGAGGGGTGAGTACTTTAATTCATTCAATCTTATAATTCTTTTTTATTCTGTCCTCTCTCTCTTTTGTATTTTATATACTCGTATATATATATATATATATATATATATATATATATATATATATATATATATATATATATATATATATATATATATATATATATATATATATATATATATATATATATATATATATATATATATATATATATATATATATATATAGCAAAAAGGATTGAGAATACAGCCACAAACATTATCAATATTTATTGTACATCGACGTTCCGACGTTTTTCATGTCATTATCAAGTTTACTGCAGTTCAAAAAACGATAATGATAACGAAGATAATAAAATGAGAGGACTAAAAGTAAAAATAGAAATAATGATAATACTAACAATAGTAATAAAAATAGTAAGTTAATTAACGATAATGTCAATAATAATAAAGATAAAAATAATAGTATATATTATTAATAATGATAATACTAATAATAATAATAATAATAAAAATAGAAATAAAATTAAAAGTGAAGTAATAAAAGTAATAATAATAATAATATAATAATAATAATAATATTATAATAATAATAATAATAATAATAATAATAATAATAAAAGTAATAACGACAATAGTAATAATAATCATGTTAACAATAATAATTGCAAGAACAATGATTATCGTTGAATTATTACTATTTTTATTACTATTGTTAGTATTACCATTATGTTTCTTTTTAGTACTCTCATTTTATTATTTTATTATCTACGTTATTATTATCTTTTTCTGTACTGCAGTAAACCTGATGGTGACCTATGAAAAAGGTCGAAACGTCGATGTACAATAAGTATTGTTAATGTTTGCGGCTACATTCTCAATCCATTTTGTTTTACATCTAAATTCTCAAGAAACCAATCCTTCCACTATATATATATATATATATATATATATATATATATATATATATATATATATATATATATATATATATATATATATATTATATATATATATATATATATATATATATATATATATATATATATATATATATATATATATATATATGCCAATAAGAATTTACAACTTTTAATATTACATTTAACTTACTTTCATAATGCCCGACTGTTCTAAGTACTATATATATATATAATATATATATATATATATATATATATATATATATATATATATATATATATATATATATATATATATATATATATATATATATATATATATATATATATATATATATATATATATATATATATATATATATATATATATATATATATATATATATATATATATATATATATATATATATATATATATATATATATATATATATATATATATATATATATATATATATATATATATATATATAACCTTTAAACAAATATTTAATTTTTTGTATTAATTTTTCTATTTGTCTTTGTTTGCGTGTCTGCTTCGGTTGTAAATATATATTGGAAATAATTTCTACATTCAGTTTCTATTCGCTTCTCCTTGGCTTTCTTGCTAAGTTTTAATATCTGCGGTTCTAATTATATTATTATTTAACCCTCAAACTCTCTAGTATATCCAAATATGTAATTCAAGTGATAAGGTTTGTGCAAAGATCAATATATCTTCAAATCTCTCTTACGGCATTAATCAGAGATTATGTTATTGTTTCTCTAATAAAACAAAATACATTAAATTATTGAACGTCAAACTTCCTCTGACGGTTTTTTAAATCTTCACATCAATTAGAAATGTTCTCTATTCAAGAAACTCTTCTGTACACCATATTATGCCATATTTACTGACTACGTTTATTACAAAGAGATCATGGGGAAGAAAGTCATTCAGTATTCTTAATGGTCTGAAATGAAGCAAAGTTCGCGTTCTCCAATGCTCTACATATATATATATATATATATATATATATATATATATATATATATATATATATATATATATATATATATATATATATATATATATATATATATATATATATATATATATATATATATATATATATATATATATATATATATATATATATATATATATATATATATATATATATATATATATATATATATATATATATATATATATATATATATATATATATATATATATAATACTATTGCAGATATTGCAGTTACAAATGAATGACTATAAATACCATTATCTCTTTACAACTTTCGTAAGTAATAATAGAAATAAAGATATATTACGAATTAATTATTTCTGTAGAAATATAGATTTTGTAGAAAAACTTTTATGAAAATATTTCTTTATTTACATTCTAATTTTTACTGGACTTAAAATTGCTGTAAAAAGTTTCTATTTTTGATAAGGATATCGAAACGTTCGACTTAGAAGACTTTAAATATAACTTTGTGAACATGACCGCTTTCCGACTCGTCGATTCGAGTCATTACCGAGTAAGACAAGTCCTCAAAGAAATGGAAAACTTCCAGCCAGTGGGATATTCCATTTTAAATAACAGTAGGATTATACAGGTAAGATTTTAAACAGTTCACTACTACTATTACTATTAATACTACTATTATAATTTTCTGGGAATAATAAGAAAGATTAAACACATTAAAATTATCCTCTTCTGTGATGTAAAAAGGGTAAGGTAGGGAAAACCTGTGCAGAGGAATATACAGAAATAACTGAAAGACAGTTAATTGAACGATAAACTCGGCAATGAAGTAAAATATAAATAATTAGCCTCTGCTGACCAGAGTTATATGATGACTCTTCTGATTTCATATTCTAAACAAAGAAAGAGTGAAAAGGAGTACTCCAAAGACACAGGCATTAACCGCTGTCTTCATTCCTACTTACTCTAGAATATTCTTACTCTATATTCTAGAATTTTTTTTCCTTCTTTCATTATCCCCAAAGTTCGAATCTGAGTTGCAAGGTTTGATCGGAGTCGGAGTCGGAGTCGGAGCGAGATTTTTTTGGGCTAAATTCAAAACGGGAGATAAAATTATTTGAGAATACAAGAGAAAAAGGCAATGAGAGGAAAAGAGAGAGTTGGAGAGGAGGAAACAGGTAGAGGAGAGGAGAGGTATATATATATATATATATATATATATATATATATATATATATATATATATATATATATATATATATATATATATATATATATATATATATATATATATATATATATA
>SEYY01000105.1:398791-401291 GCA_009176605.1 Armadillidium nasatum | reverse complement strand
TGAAGTAGAAAGACATAGACGAAATAGTTTACCAAGGCAGGGTGCAAGCTCGGAAGCACAAGTTTTGAGAACCACAGGAGGGATACCATCAGGACCGTACGCCTTCTTAGTGTTAAGCTCAGAGAGAGCAGAAGTGACGTCTTTAGAAGAAATTACAATTTTAGGCATAAATGAGTTAGAGAGGGGTTGAAGGAGTAGGAACAGCTCCGGAATCGTCTAAGGTTGAATTTAAGGCAAAAGTTTGAGCAAAGAGTTCAGCTTTAGAGGAAGGCAAAACGGCAGTTGTACCGTCAGAAGATACTAGAGGAGGGAAAGAGGAAGAAGCAAAGTTAGAGTTGACATTTTTTGCAAAATGCCAGAAAGGGCGAGAGGAAGAGGAGCCAGAAAGATTATTGCATTTGCTACGGAGAAAAGAGTTTTTAGTATCTCGAAGAATAGATTTTGCACGATTCCGGGATGAAATATAAGTTGCATGAGATTTCTGGAGTTTGAAGACGACGGTAATCCCTGAAGGCAGCATCCCTGCGGCGGATAGCACGAGAACAAGCAGAGTTAAACCAAGGTTTGTTAGGTTTAGTAGAAGGGAAAGAATATGGAATGTACGCCTCCATGCCAGAGAGAATCACCTCAGTTATGCGCTCAGCGCACACTCCGAGGGACCCCTCCCACGGAAACAGTAATCATTCCATGGAAAATCAGAAAAGTACGACCGCAAGTCAGACCAGTTAGTGGCACCGAAATGCCAGAAACGTCTCCTCGCCGAAGGCGGGGGCCGTTCTTGCGGAAGACTTGAAGAGACAGGACAAGATACGGAGATAAGAAGATGATCGGATGAACCCAGAGGAGGAAAGAGTTTAACAGTATAAGGAGAAGGATTAGAAGTTAGAAAAAGGTCTAGAATGTTGGGTTCATCACCAAGACGGTCAGGGATACGGTAGGGAGTTGCACCAACTGCTCAAGGTTGTTTGGATAGAAAATTGGAAGGCGAGTTCACCAGCTGGATCATGAGAACTAGATGAAAGCCATTGGCGGTGGTGAACATTGAAATCACCTAAAATGATGATTTCAGAGAAAGGAGAAGAAGAAAGAATGTGTTCTATTTTGGAGTTAAGATAGTCGAAGAATTTTGGATAGTCAGTAGAATTAGGAGATAAAGTAGACAGAACAAATGAATTTAGTCGTAGAATTGGCAAGAAAGTTTAAGCCATAAGGTTGAGAATTCAGAAGACTCCAAATTAGAGACACGAGAACAAACAACATCGTTGCGCACATATGCGCAACATCCGCCTTTGGCTGAAAATTGAGGATAGAGACAGTAGGAGGAAAACAAGTAGGGTTTGCTGTCAGAGCACTCAAGACACCTGAGTTTCAGTTAAGAACAAGAGATGAGGTCTAGAAGAAGAGAGGTGGTGTTCGACAAAGTGGAAATTAGAAAAAAGACCGCGAATGTTGCAGAAATTAATGAAAAACGAAGACCGTGCACCAGGGCAAGCCGGCATAGAGGTCTTGGTGGCGCCTAGATATATATATATATATATATATATATATATATATATATATATATATATATAATATATATATATATATATATATATATATATATATATATATATATATATATATATATATATATATATATATATATATATATATATATATTATATATATATATATATATATATATATATATATATATATATATATATATATATATATATATATATATATATATATATATATATATATATATATATATATATATATATATATATATATATATATATATATATATATATATATATATATATATATATATATATATATATATATATATATATATATATATATATATATATATATACTTATCAACAAACCCTATTATCAACCTATGAACAAAACTTTTAAAATAATAAAACAAAAAATTAAATCGAAGTAACAAAACGTAAAAAAACAAGGGAATATGTTAAAACCAACACCAATAATAATAATAATAATAATATAATAATAATAATAATAATAATAATAATAATAATAATAAAAATAATAATAATAATAATCATTTACTGTTTAGGTGGCTTTCAGAGGGATAACTGGTCCTATACAGTTTAAGGAAGGAAGGAGAACGCATTTCAAATTGGATCTTTTGAAATTGAAGCAACATTCGCTTGTGAAAGTAAGTCATACTTTCCCACTAACTCTTATATATTCACGAATATATTTATGGTTTTATTTATGTCTTCATAAAAATTATTTATAATTGGGAGGAAGTGGATTAACTTTTCATTCATTGCGTTCTTTTTGATTTTGATTTGGTAACAACATTATTTTACTTTATCTATCGCCACAAAACTGCTTAGTTTTCTTTTAAATAATAGAAAATGTATTAATTCTAATAATAATAATAATAATAATAATAATAATAATAATAATAATAATAATAATAATAATAAATAAATAAATAAATTACCATAAATATTATTAAAAATAAATTTGTTAAAAT
>SEYY01000105.1:386291-388791 GCA_009176605.1 Armadillidium nasatum | reverse complement strand
CTCATTAAATATTATGATAAGAAATTATCCTTGTAGAGGCTCTTTCAGAGCTTCTTCACATTATTAGTTTCTTCTTCTCATCAACTATGCTCTCACTTTTCCTCTTCAATGTTTTCCTATCAACATAACTGTTGCTTCACACTTTTTATAAAATTGCTATTACTTGAAATTGATTTCTAATTTGCATGTTACTTATATAAGGAGGGATTGTGTGATTTATCTTTTAACACACTTATTTATCATGATTGCACACTCAACTGGAATGTGCATGAATTCATGCAATCATTTGGTAAGGGTTCGAATACTCATTCTTTTATCTTAGCTACATTACATTACATTATATATTTACATTTCATATTTCAGTTACATTACATATTTTGAAGTAAATATATCGGTAAAGGCTGACCTTTCAATATGCTTTTGTTTATCTTTCTTCATACGTGGTTTTATGTGCAACGTGTTTGCCGTTTTCAACATGAGATTGTTCACCATATATATATATATATATATATATATATATATATATATATATATATATATTATATATATATATATATATATATATATATATATATATATATATATATATATATATATATATATATATATATATATATATATATATATGAAAGGCACCTACAAGTCAACAAACTAGACTATTCTCGTTCATGAACCCACTCGCCATTGAAATATGGTTGTACGTTATGGCGGCTTACATGCTCGTATCTTTGACGATGTTCATCGTAGCGAGATTCTCTCCTTACGAGTGGCAAAACCCTCATCCATGTTCACAGGAGAATAACATCGTTGAGAATCAATTTTCACTTTCAAACTCCTTTTGGTTTACCATTGGGACTTTGATGCAACAAGGATCGGATCTCAACCCGAAAGTAAACAGTTTGAATGTTTTCAAATTTTTCCTTTCTCTTATTGACGATATTTTCAATAATTTTAATCAACAAAATTCGAATTTATGCGTTAAAAAATCCCTCACTAGTGTTTCAAATTCATATCGCAGTTGAGACTCATTTCTCAAAGGCATAAAGATAATGGGAATATTTTATAGTGCATAAATATTAATTTCAGGCCTGTTCTACGAGAATAGTTGGTGGAATCTGGTGGTTTTTCACCTTGATCATTATATCGTCATATACTGCGAATCTGGCAGCCTTTTTGACCGTAGAAAGAATGATTACTCCCATTGGTAAGTTGAATATCTTATTGAATAAAAGAAGAATTTTAATATTTTCCTTGATTAGTCAAATTCATAACAAAAAGGAATCTTTGATAAATAAATATACATGAAAAATAAATCATACTTCAAACTCCTAATTTTTCAGTCTCACACACACACACACACACACACACACACACACACACACACACACACACACACACACACACACACACACACACACACACACACACACATATATATATATATATATATATATATATATATATATATATATATATATATATATATATATATATATATATATATATATATATATATATATATATATATATATATATATCCTTCGAATTTTTAACTTTGATATTTGAAAAATTAGAAACTTTGTTACAGAGGGAGCTGAAGATTTGGCTGAACAAACCGAAATAAGTTATGGTTCTTTATCGGGTGGCACAACTCTTACTTTTTTTAGGGTAAGAATTTCCATAAGAAATTGGGGAGAAATTTGACTTATTTTACTCTCTAGAAAATTTTTCATTTTCAAACTGTCTTAGTTGAGCAAAGTTTTTTTATTCTTGCATCGAATTTTTTTAATGTGTTTCGAGTTATTTATTGCATGTGTGTGTATTCATTATTTTAAAATCTAACAAATAGAACAGAAATGAAGAGATATGAAAAAATATTTATCATAAATGATTAATACAGCCTTTTTTGTCCTTCTAATATACCTATATATATATATATATATATATATATATATATATATATATATATATATATATATATATATATATATATATATATATATATATATATATATATATATATATATATATATATATATATATATATATATATATATATATATATATATATATATATATATATATATATATATATATATATATATATATATATATATATATATATATATATATATATATATATATATATATATATATATGTGTATATATATATATAAAATCTGGTGTGAAGGAAATATCATAGGCTTCCCAATTTTCACCAGAGTTTAAAAATTCTCAGTAAGAACCAAATTTAAAGCTGACATGCCCCGGTACACAGCGTTTGAAGGTGTGCAGGTCAAATGAAGTTGTTAAAATGCATAAAGGGATAGTGCTCCAAACTTTCCCAGTAGAGTATATTTAATACTGACCATAGCGGTTAAGTCTGAAGTTGGAGAGTTGGACAGAGAAAGAATGAGACTTCGCAGAAAAATGTGTCAGACAAGCCCAACTCAGTGAAACAAGAATGCAACTAGAGTGTTCAGAAGAGCAGTGTCCGTAG
>SEYY01000105.1:346291-351291 GCA_009176605.1 Armadillidium nasatum | reverse complement strand
TATATATATATATATATATATATATATATATATATATATATATATATATATATATATATATATATATATATATATATATATATATATATATATATATATATATATATATATATATATATATATATATAATATATATATATATATATATATATATATATATATATATATATATATATATATATATTATATATAAATATATATATATATATATATATATATATATATTATATATATATATATATATATAATATATATATATATATATATATATATATATATATATAATATATATATAATGGGAAAGAAGTAGATCGGACCAAAACAATGAGATTAACCTCCATTATGTATATTTGGTGTTTGAGGACATCTTGTACTTCGATGCCCACTGGTTCGTCCATTTCGCTCTTCATCTTTACATGTTCTCTAGACGGTAGAGTCTATAGATTTGGCAATTTGGCACTCCTTTTCAAACATATCAAGCCCTATTTTCTTCTTTCTTCTTCTTTTTCTCCTCCTGTATCGTCTTCCGAACGTGCAACCATTTTACATTCTTGTTAAGATGAACTTTTGCCTGTAATTCCACTTTAGATGATTCTGAAGCTATTCTTCTTTCTTAGCTCCTCTTTATCTTATTTATGACTAACAATTTAATTTATTTTACAGATGTTATATTTCTTCTTTATGAGAAGGTGATCGATTCTAATGGATTTCCGCCTGTCGTTCTTAAGAATTGAGCTTCCAAGCTCTCATTTTATAGTGGTTATCTGTTTATAATAAGTATTATAAATGGTTTAATTGATTGATGATAGTAATCAATATATTTTAAAAGGAGTTGAAATGTGAAAAAGAATATTCATTCAGTAATTGTTCAAAAACATCAAAAGCTTAAGTTAAAGTTCCATTACAGCACCTTTTTGATTCACAATCTTTCCAAATTATTAAATTTTCAAAAGCAAATTTAGATGATCACGTGTTAAAAAAAAGGAATCAAAACTTTGGCCACTGTAGACGCTAATAAAGATTTTAAGTTTTAGTCTTTATTTAAAATAAAAATCTTTATTAAGAAAAATTTGAGAACACTTTTAACCATAATTAATTATAAAGAATTCTGTATGCCACGTAAAAATGAATGGAATTCCCAGCATCGTAAAGGCATTAAAGCAAAGCTTGATTTATACCTGAAAGATTATTAAAGAAATGGCAATTAAGATTTTAACTTTAAAGTTAATGTGTTCATGCCAATGAGCAAGTATACGTAAATGCACCTTTGTATATGTGTGTAAATCTCAGCATAGGATTGATGTTTGATGTTTTTCTCTGTGATCCGACGTCTTGCCACTATTGTGGTGAAAGGTCTAATTTTAAAGGCTTTTTAACCTACGAGGAACAACAAGTCCTGGATGGTACTAAGACACATTCACTTACCTAATCAAAGGTGGAAACGTGACTAATGGAAATTTTGATCTCAAGTGAGCTAACTCAGGATAACATCCTAACTCTTGTTTAATTTAGGCTTCATGTAGCAAAGCAGGTGTAGAATATCTGAGCCACTTAAAACTTTCTTTGTTTTGGAGATGTTGGTTAAGCTATGGTCTATATGTTCTCTAAAGTGTCTTTTCAAGGGCTTCTTTAACCCTTCTGCAGCCGTAGTGGCTGGTGAGCGAACATAATCCAAGTGTCCGTAAGATGAGCCTTGATCCTGCCAAACCGCGGCCAGGGTCTGGTTTAAAATCACTCCATTTTAGTTTTAGAAAGACTAAGGTCGGAAACTGTGTAAAGGTAAATGTTCAATCACTACATGCACTATTCAGTTACATGATGAGTAGCTTTAGAAATCAAGGGGACTCTAGTCATTCATTTTACTCTTTGAAGAAACTCGCTAATATATTCTTCCTTAATAGGGAACTTATGTAACCCAAAGTATGTCTTGTGGTTCTCTCCCCAATTTATGCAATGGAGCTTCTCTCTTTATATTTGTAATCATGATTAGGGAGAAGCACTCTTATATCTTAATGGAACTAATACATAAGCCCTAAACTTAAGCACGATTATTATTGGGCGGGATATGGGCATCAGTTCAAGGAAACGGTCAACGATCATGTCACCATTTGTCTAGAGAAGTTACAAAACACCCATATTGAAGTAATTAGCTTAGATTACTACAAGGGTGCAAAGATATTTATGCTGGCAAAAGGCTGTACTAACATCCGATGACAACAAAAGTTCATCTACGCCAAATATTTGTGGTTGAATTGTAACTTCAGGTTGATTCGGGTTTTTAACAGAAATGAGGTAATCACAAAATATTATTTGAGGTCTTTGTGATGAAAGAGACCTTGAGGCCTTTTCCTCATATTTCTAATTACCTTGAAAATGTGGTAGCTTCAGAACTCCGAATGAATTTTACAGTCCCACTAGTTTTAGACAAACTTTATAAAATTTACCAGTAATTTGCCAAATAAAAAAAATTAATAATATTAAAAGTGATACTGCTAAATAATGATTTTAATAATAATAATAATAATAATAATAATAATACATGAACAAAGCATGTAGCATCTCAAAAGGTTAAACTAGACTAGGAAAGAGGTTGCTACAGCAACCGTTAACCAAGCCGATTGATTTCCATTTTATTCATTTCTTTCGGAAAATTTATCTTTATTTCTTTATAAAGTGCTTCTTAGGAGGCAATCTATATAAAAAGTAACATACGACGATAACAGTAGCTAATAATAATAATAATAATAATAATAATAATAATAATAATAATAATAATAATAATATAAAATATATAATAATATAATATAATAATAATAAAATAATAAGTCTACTTCTAATAATAATAACAATTCTTTATAAAAAATACAAATAATAGAACAGTATTATTACTGCTATTGCTACTATTACTTTAATTATATTACTACTAATTAAACTATGTTATTACTGCTACTACTAGTATTGCTATTACTACTGCTATACTACTACTGATAATAATAAAACATAATTATAATATATAATAATAGATTAATAAAAATAAATAATAAAAAAAAAAAAAAAAAAAAAAAAAAAATTTATTATTTTTATTATTTTTAGTAAACTATTATTATATTATTATAATTATTGTTATTATTATTATCAGTAGTAGTATAGCAGTAGTAATAGCAATACTAGTAGTAGCAGTAATAACATAGTTTAATTAGTAGTAATATAATTAAAGTAATAGTAGCAATAGCAGTAATAATACTGTTCTATTATTTGTATTTTTTATAAAGAATTGTTATTATTATTAGAAGTAGACATTATTATTATTATTATTATTATTATTATTATTATTATTATTATTATTATATATTATTATTATTATTATTATATATTATTATTATTATTATTATTATTATAGTAGCTACTGTTATCGTCGGTTATGTTACTTTTTATATAGATTGCCTCCTAAGAAGCACTTTATAAAGAAATAAAGATAAATTTTCCGAAAGAAATGAATAAAATGGAAATCAATCGGCTTGGTTAACGGTTGCTGTAGCAACCTCTTTCCTAGTCTAGTTTAACCTTTTGAGATGCTACATGCTTCGTTCATGTTATTATTATTATTATTATTATTATTATTATTATATATTATTTATTATTATTATTATTATTATTATTATTAAATCATTATTTAGCAGTATCACTTTTAATATTATTAATTTTTTTTATTTGGCAAATTACTGGTAAATTTTATAAAGTTTGTCTAAAACTAGTGGGACTGTAAAATTCATTCGGAGTTCTGAAGCTACCACATTTTCAAGGTAATTAGAAATATGAGGAAAAGGCCTCAAGGTCTCTTTCATCACAAAGACCTCAAATAATATTTTGTGATTACCTCATTTCTGTTAAAAACCCGAATCAACCTGAAGTTACAATTCAACCACAAATATTTGGCGTAGATGAACTTTTGTTGTCATCGGATGTTAGTACAGCCTTTTGCCAGCATAAATATCTTTGCACCCTTGTAGTAATCTAAGCTAATTACTTCAATATGGGTGTTTTGTAACTTCTCTAGACAAATGGTGACATGATCGTTGACCGTTTCCTTGAACTGATGCCCATATCCCGCCCAATAATAATCGTGCTTAAGTTTAGGGCTTATGTATTAGTTCCATTAAGATATAAGAGTGCTTCTCCCTAATCATGATTACAAATATAAAGAGAGAAGCTCCATTGCATAAATTGGGGAGAGAACCACAAGACATACTTTGGGTTACATAAGTTCCCTATTAAGGAAGAATATATTAGCGAGTTTCTTCAAAGAGTAAAATGAATGACTAGAGTCCCCTTGATTTCTAAAGCTACTCATCATGTAACTGAATAGTGCATGTAGTGATTGAACATTTACCTTTACACAGTTTCCGACCTTAGTCTTTCTAAAACTAAAATGGAGTGATTTTAAACCAGACCCTGGCCGCGGTTTGGCAGGATCAAGGCTCATCTTACGGACACTTGGATTATGTTCGCTCACCAGCCACTACGGCTGCAGAAGGGTTAAAGAAGCCCTTGAAAAGACACTTTAGAGAACATATAGACCATAGCTTAACCAACATCTCCAAAACAAAGAAAGTTTTAAGTGGCTCAGATATTCTACACCTGCTTTGCTACATGAAGCCTAAATTAAACAAGAGTTAGGATGTTATCCTGAGTTAGCTCACTTGAGATCAAAATTTCCATTAGTCACGTTTCCACCTTTGATTAGGTAAGTGAATGTGTCTTAGTACCATCCAGGACTTGTTGTTCCTCGTAGGTTAAAAAGCCTTTAAAATTAGACCTTTCACCACAATAGTGGCAAGACGTCGGATCACAGAGAAAAACATCAAACATCAATCCTATGCTGAGATTTACACACATATACAAAGGTGCATTTACGTATACTTGCTCATTGGCATGAACACATTAACTTTAAAGTTAAAATCTTAATTGCCATTTCTTTAATAATCTTTCAGGTATAAATC
>SEYY01000105.1:336323-338691 GCA_009176605.1 Armadillidium nasatum | reverse complement strand
TTTTATTTTTTTGAGAATTTTTTTTTTTTATATAATTTTTTATTCTCAACATCAGAAAATTTTCTTCTTTTAATTTTTAAACTTCCTTTTCTTTAATTTTTGACTTTTTTCTTTATTTTATTTTTATTGTTTTTTTAATTTATTTTTATAACATCAAAAGAATTAAGAAGTAACATTTGTTTCATTTTTATTTTATTGTAATTGACAATTTCATTATTTATTAAAATTTTATTATAAAGTAACTACAGTGGTGCAAACGGTAGAGCTATTGACTTTCGTGCTTGAGAACACTGGTTCGATTCTGATTGGTTCTTGAGATGTGAAATTTTTTAAATTTTAAAACTTCAATTAAAATTCTTATATTTAGCGACAAAGTTCGTCAATATCATTTGGAAAATCTTTTCTTAATTTCTCTTCCTTAAAATGAGTTTGATTAATCCTTGGCAAATTAATGAGTCAAAAATTTCTTAATTAAATTTATTTAATATAATTACGCGACTTAAAATTAAATTTCAAATATTTTTAATGTTAATAAAAAAAAAAAAAAACAATTAAAATAAAATTGACTGCAGGTATTAATACAACTACTTTTATTAAAAAATTTTAATATTTAAATTATAATAGAAAGATCCGTAGATTTCTTTCTTGAAGATTAATTAACGTATCTTGAAGATTAATTTACTTGTATAATCTTTTCATTTACAATAATTAACTGCAAAAGGCAGAAAATAATATTTCTACAAGGTATATATATATATATAATATAGTATATATATATATATATATATATATATATATATATATATATATATATATATATATATATATATATATATATATATATATATATATATATATATATATATATATATATATATATATATATATATATATATATATATATATATATATATATAATATATAAAGTATAATATAGATATCATTTAAAATAAAGTTACTTGTAAATTGTTATTATTTACAAATACAGTAAATGTATTTGTAAATTCTTTGATATTTGCAAGCACACACACATACATATATATATATATATATATATATATATATATATATATATATATATATATATATATATATATATATATATATATATATATATATATATATATATTAAAAGTATCTCAGAATTCTCTACTAAATTGGTGAAAAAGCCTTGAGCAAAATCTTTGTATTATAAACATAATCCTAAAAAAAAAAAATATTCAAAAAAATAAAATTTTGAGATAAAAATATTTATGATAAAAAAAAATGAAATTAAATATATTAATAAATAAAATGAGATTAAAAATCAAATTAAACTTTCCGGATTTCATGAAGAGTAAAATCATAAAGTAATTTTTGTATTTAATTTTTAAAAGATAAAAACATTTTTTTAAATCACCCATCAAAAAGTTATAAAATGATTTTAAAGCCTTTTGAAACTATAATTTATTATAAAATTGTAATTTATTACTAAGAAAGATTTAAAAAATTTATAAAATATTAAATTTCAAAGAAGAAAGAATAACTTTTCCTTTTTTAAAGTCACAAAAATGAAAGAGAAAAAAAAAATAATTTTTGCCTTTAAATTGATTACGATCGTCACAATAGAAAAACTATTTAACTTCTCTTCTTGAAAGACATTATCAATAAACAATAAACGAGCAGTAACATTCATAATAATATTTATTATAATAATGATAACAAAGATTATATTGATAAGAATAACAGGAAAATTAATAATAATAATAATAATTATACTTATTATTGGATTATTAAAGTTATAAACATTTATTTTAACGACATCATTTAAAAAGGATTAAGAGAGACCTTAGTTATCCTAAAGAAAGTCAAAAGTCTCATCTTCAAATGTAATATTTTTTACATCTTAATAATTTATTTGTTTTGCCTAATTAATAATTTATTTTACTCTGTATCTTATACAAACATTTAACCTTTATCTTTTCAAGAACAACAAAATATACTCATAAAAGTTATTTAATAAAATAGGATTCCAACAAGAAGAACATTTAATTGACCATTTACAAAATTAGAAAAGAATTTGAAATTTGTGATCGAGTGACAACTTTTGATGCCAAATGTGGGCAATTTGAAATAAGCGAAAGAATTGAACATCGACTCAGAATGAGGAAATTCAAGTTAGGAGATAAAGCCATGATGAACAATGCAGATCACATGGAAGGAAGAAATAGACCCATCGACATTTACCGATGAGAATAGATTAAAAGTAAGATTACATGCAAAATAAAATGTAGAAAGAAATCAGAGGTAAAGGAGAGGAGAGAGGAATGACCCATGACATGCTCTGTCGAAAGCCTTTCGAATGCTAGTCGCCTCCGGTCAGTACTAC
>SEYY01000105.1:308823-331323 GCA_009176605.1 Armadillidium nasatum | reverse complement strand
ACTAAGGTCGGAAACTGTGTAAAGGTAAATGTTCAATCACTACATGCACTATTCAGTTACATGATGAGTAGCTTTAGAAATCAAGGGGACTCTAGTCATTCATTTTACTCTTTGAAGAAACTCGCTAATATATTCTTCCTTAATAGGGAACTTATGTAACCCAAAGTATGTCTTGTGGTTCTCTCCCCAATTTATGCAATGGAGCTTCTCTCTTTATATTTGTAATCATGATTAGGGAGAAGCACTCTTATATCTTAATGGAACTAATACATAAGCCCTAAACTTAAGCACGATTATTATTGGGCGGGATATGGGCATCAGTTCAAGGAAACGGTCAACGATCATGTCACCATTTGTCTAGAGAAGTTACAAAACACCCATATTGAAGTAATTAGCTTAGATTACTACAAGGGTGCAAAGATATTTATGCTGGCAAAAGGCTGTACTAACATCCGATGACAACAAAAGTTCATCTACGCCAAATATTTGTGGTTGAATTGTAACTTCAGGTTGATTCGGGTTTTTAACAGAAATGAGGTAATCACAAAATATTATTTGAGGTCTTTGTGATGAAAGAGACCTTGAGGCCTTTTCCTCATATTTCTAATTACCTTGAAAATGTGGTAGCTTCAGAACTCCGAATGAATTTTACAGTCCCACTAGTTTTAGACAAACTTTATAAAATTTACCAGTAATTTGCCAAATAAAAAAAATTAATAATATTAAAAGTGATACTGCTAAATAATGATTTTAATAATAATAATAATAATAATAATAATAATAATAATAATAATAATAATAATAATAATAATAATAATAATAATAATAATAATAATAATAACATGAACGAAGCATGTAGCATCTCAAAAGGTTAAACTAGACTAGGAAAGAGGTTGCTACAGCAACCGTTAACCAAGCCGATTGATTTCCATTTTATTCATTTCTTTCGGAAAATTTATCTTTATTTCTTTATAAAGTGCTTCTTAGGAGGCAATCTATATAAAAAGTAACATAACCGACGATAACAGTAGCTACTATAATAATAATAATAATAATAATAATAATAATAATAATAATAATAATAATAATAATAATAATAATAATAATAATAATAATAATAATAATAATAATAATAATAATAATAATAATAATAATAATAAGTCTACTTCTAATAATAATAACAATTCTTTATAAAAAATACAAATAATAATAGAACAGTATTATTACTGCTATTGCTACTATTACTTTAATTATATTACTACTAATTAAACTATGTTATTACTGCTACTACTAGTATTGCTATTACTACTGCTATAATACTACTGATAATAATAATAACAATAATTATAATAATATAATAATAGTTTACTAAAAATAATAAAAATAATAAAACAGAATTATTACTGTTATTACTGATATCATTACTATTACTAATTAAACTGTTATAACTGCTACTACTAGTATTGCTGTTACTATTGCTACTACAACTAATAATAATGAAAATAATAATAACGTTAAAAATAATAATATAATAATAATAATACTAATAATAATAATAATGATAATAATAATAATAATAATAATATAATAATAATAATAATTATAATTATGAAATAAAACCAAATAACAAAAATTTCAATATAACGTAAGATACTTTTAAGCCTAAAATAATTTTAATTAAGTAAAATATATTTGGTTTTCTTGTAAATTTATTTTATATTCATTTCATGTTTTCAATTCAGACAATGCAACGTTTCAATATTTATTTTAAAGGTCTAGATATTTATGCTTGGTATAATAATATATATAATAATAAAATAATAATAATAATAATAATAATAATAATAATAATAATAATAATATATTATTAATATATTATTATTATTAAAAATAAAAAAAAAAAAAAATAAAAATAATAAAAATAATAATAATAATAATAATAATAATAATAATAATAATAATAATAATAATAATAATAATAATAATAATAATAATAATAACAATAATAATAAAAGTAATAATGATAATGAAAATAATGAAAATAATATTTCTCCTGATCCTTGAAGCAGTATTAAATTTATTAATAACATTAATTTTAATTTATTTTACCTATTACAGTTAATAAACGTATTTCCCTGTAATTAGATTTTTTATTTTTGTCACCCTTGCAATTTTTAATTGAAATAAAGCGAGAGTCTTGACATTTACATTGAACTTCGTACCTTTCCCAGAAAACATTAAATTATCTCATATTGAACTCCACGACACCATTAATACATTTATTAGCATTTTTATTTTATGAAATCTGAACCCGAAGATATTGTTCCTTTTGATCTTTTCAAAGAACTCACGATTTTTTTCTTTGCAAAATATCAAAAATTTTCTCTATCCTTGAATAAAAATTTTTCCACTCCAATTAGTTCTCTTTCTTCTTCTTCCTGTTCTACTCTTCCACAATTTTGTTACTCCTTAAAATCTTTCCACGCTTTTGGTATTAATCACAACAAAAGTTTTGCTTCAGTTAGAACATCTTTACTCTTATTTCGACCCTTGTTTATTTCCTTTCAAAATAATATACTTCTTACACCATAATTCGCAACTATCTAAATTCGATTCCACCTTTCATCTGCTCTTCTCCTGGCAGCTTTCCCTTTCTTTTTTATTATTTATATATATATATATATATATATATATATATATATATATATATATATATATATATATATATATATATATATATATATATATATATATATATATATATATATATATATATATATATATATATATATATATATTCAATTACGGATGATCAAAGGCAAAAGGCCTACTAATTTTCACCAAAGTTGGAGAAACATCGAAAATCTGGTAGTTAGCGGCCGACATTTCTCGATACACGGCGTTCGAAGGTGTGTAAATCAAAGGAAAATGGAAAAATAGATAAATAGAGTGTGTTCCAGACTTTACCATCTGAGTACATGTAAAATTGAGCATAGCTTTTAAGTCTGGGATAAGAGAAATCAACAGAAAGAGGATGAGACTGTTTAGGAAGGCCTGTAACTCGAGCCCTTCTCAATGGAAGAGGCATGAGACAGAAGAATTCATTGTAATAACGATAGTAAAGAGAGAGTGACGCAACAATTCGAAGGGTAAAAAGTTAAGGGAGAGAATTAGTGAGAGAAGACTTGATAAGTCGAAGATCCCTAGACTCCACCTTTTGGAAGAGCTGTTTGTGTAGAACCACCCCAGAAATGTGAGGCGTACTCCATACAGGGGCAAACAACACCCCTATAAAGAGTAAGCAACTGGGGTAGTGTGAAGAAATTATGAAGGCGTAATAGAACACCCAACCAATTATAAGCTTGTATAGTAAGAATTTAAGAAAGATCACGAGAAAAGGAAACACCGAGAATATTAAGGACATACAAAGGTTTGAGTTGTGTGTTTTCGAAGATGACGTCATAGTTGTATGGAAGGTTGTGCCGAGGAGAAAGATGGAGGAACGAGAAAGATCAGAGGTTTATTGATCAAAGGCTACCATCGTTCAGTCGATTAACTGCTCTTGAGATGGGCGTCTCTCAAATTGAAAGGAGTAATGAAGGGTGGGGTCATCGGCATAAGAGTGGAAAGGTGATGAAGTAATAGAGAGAAGGTCGTTAATGAATAAAAAAAAGTGTTGGGTATAGGGGCAAGAGCTGAGCTTTGAGGAATACCACTATTAAAAGATTCAAAAGAGTAACGATGACCATCTACAACAGATACTATAGAACAACCGGAAAGAAAATCAGTGAGAATGATAGATACCGAAAGAGGGAAGTTTTGAATCAAAGCTTTGTGCCAGATTCTATCGAAAGCTTTTGATATGTCTAGCGCGACAGCAAAAGATTCACCGAAATGTCGAAGAGAGGAGAACCAAGAATCATAGAATCATAGAGAAGGTAAAGATCACTAGTAGAGCGTTTTTCACGAAAGTCATTCTGGCGATCAGAGATGTTTCCAAATCTTTATATATATTATATATATATATATATATATATTATATATATATATATATATATATATATATATATATATATATTATATATATATATATATATATATATATATATATATATATATATATATATATATATATATATATATATATATATATATATATATATATATATATATATATATATATATATATATATATATATATATATATATATATATATATATATATATATATATATATATATATATATATATATATATATATATATATATATATATATATATTATATTATATATATATATATTATATAATTTAGATTATTATATATATATATATATATATATATATTATATATATATATATATATATATATATATATATATATATATATATATATATATATATATATATATATATATATATATATATATATATATATATATATATATATATATATATATATATATATATATATAATATATATATATATATATATATATATATATATATATATATATATATATATATATATATATATATATATATATATATATATATATATATATATATATATATATATATATATATATATATATATATATATATATATATATATATATATATATATATATATATATATATATATATATATATATATATATATATATATATATATATATATAATATATATATATATATATATATATATATATATATATATATATATATATATATATATATATATATATATATATATATTCAAAGGATAGAAAAGCTGGCAACTAATATTAATTGCTCCAGAAAGTCACGTTTGGCATTGTGACTTTTATTAAGTGATGGCAGGACGAATGACAGACTCTAAAAGCAAATATATATATATATATATATATATATATATATATATATATATATTATATATATATATATATATATATATATATATATTATATATATATATATATATATATATATATATATATATATATATATATATATATTATATATATATTATATATATATATAT
The DNA here is from genome assembly GCA_009176605.1 of Armadillidium nasatum. Taxonomy (NCBI): domain Eukaryota; kingdom Metazoa; phylum Arthropoda; class Malacostraca; order Isopoda; family Armadillidiidae; genus Armadillidium; species Armadillidium nasatum. Next base: position 326,302 of record SEYY01000105.1, on the reverse strand, counting down.
ATATATATATATATATATATATATATATATATATATATATATATATATATATATATATATATATATATATATATATATATATATATATATATATATATATATATATATATATATATATTTTATATATTGTGAGATAGAGAAATTTAAAAAATGTATTTTGTAAAAGTATTTAAGGTTACTTGATATTTAAAGTTTGAGATGCTATGTTTTATGTTTGAGAATTTATGTTTTCGGCAAACTCTTTGGTTGAAGAGTTGGACAGAGAGAAGATGAGATTGTGTAAAAAGACATGTCGTAAGGGCCCGTCTCAATGGAGGAGGTATGCCACGGGAGAGTCAGAAGAGCAGAGTCCATTATTTTATCAAAGCGAAAATATAGGGAGAATGACGCAACAATTCGACTGGCAGAAAGAGATTGGAGAGAGTTAGTAAAATCAAAAGAGTCAATTAGACGAAAAGCTAGAATTCATATTTTCGAGAAGAGTTGCATGTGTGGAACCAACCCAGATGTGAGAGGCGCACTCCAAACAGGGGCGAACAACACCCATATAAAGAGCAAGCAACTAGAGTGGCGTGAAAAATTAGGAAGGCTCATCAGAACACCCAACCTCTTAGAAGCTTGTTTAGAAAGAGAAGTAATGAGGTCCTTCGAAGAAAGATCACGAGAAAAAGAAACACCGAGAATATTGAGGACAGATGTGGAGTGGAATGTTTTCGAAGAAGATGTCATTGTTGTGAGGAAGGTTATGTCGAGTAGAAAGATGGAAAAATTGAGTTTTTGAGGCATTGAAAACGACCATGGTTTCTCTGCCCAAATTTGAAATAAGAGAAAAATGATACTTCAGTTTCACGAAGACCATCCTTTTTGGTCAATTAATTGCTGTTGGGAGGGGGTCTTTCAAACTGAAAGGAGTATTGAAGGGTATAGTTATCTTCATAGGAATGGATAGATGATGAATTAATTAAGAGAAAGTCATTAATGAAATGTTGAAAAAGATTTGGGGATAGGACAGATCCTTGTGGAGCACCACTATTTATAGATTTAAAGCAAGAACGGTGTCCGTCTGCAACAGCTACGATTGAACAACCAGAAAAGAAATCAGGGAGAAAGTCACAGAAAGAAGGATAGATTCCGAAAGATGAAAACTTATAAATCAAATCATTGTTCTAGGCTCTATCGAAGGCTTTCGATATGTCTAACGACACACCGAAAGATTCACCGAAACATAAAAGAGCGTTCTTTATGAAAGCCATACTGGAGATAAATAGTTTATAAATCTTTCTTTAGAAAGAACGGAGGTTATTGAAATAGTACCATAGTTAGAAAGGTCTCCCTTCTTCTACACAGGCTGAATGAGCGCACGTTTCTAGCAAGAAGGGAAGGTCGAAGTAGTGAGACACAGGCAAAATAGTTTACCAAGGCAGGTGTAAGCTAAGAATAACAAGTTTTGAGAACTAAATGAAGGATATCATCAGGATCATACCCTTTCTGTCAAACTGAGAGAGCAGAAATGATATCTTTAGAAGAAATTACAATATTAGACATAAATGAGTTGGAGGGCGTTGAGGGATGAGGAATAGCCCAGAATAAGTCTAAGGTAGAGTTAGAAGCAAAAGTTTGAACAAAGAGTTCAACTTTTGTAGAAGGTAAAACGGAAGTTGTGCCATTAGAAGATACTAGAGGAGGGAAAGAGGAAGTTAGAGTTGACATTTTTTGGAAAATTCTAAAGAGGCCGAGAGGAAGAGGAACCAGAAAGATTATCACATTTACGAAAGTGAAAAGAGTTTTTGGTGTCACGAAGCTTAGACATTTCACGATTCCGGTATGAAATATAAGTTGAATGAGTTTCTGGTGTTTGAAGACGATGGTAATCCCTGAAGACAACATCCCTGCGGAAAATAACACGAGAACAAGTAGAGTTAAATCAATGTTTGCTAGGTTTAGTTGAAAGGAAAGATTATGAAATGTTCGCCCCCATGCAAGAGATAATCACCGCGGTTATGCGCTCATTCTGAGGCACCCCTTCCACGGAAGCTGTAATCAATCCATGGAAAATCAGAGAAGTACAACCGCAAGTTAGACCAGTTAGCAGCACCGAAGTGCCAGAAACGCCTCGCTGAAGGCAGGAGTGGTTCTTGTGGAAGATTTGAAGAGAAAGAACAAAAAACGAAGATAAGAAGGTGAAAGGAAACCCAGAGGAGGAATGAGTTTAACAGTATAAGGTGATTACAGTAGATTAAGAAAATATAAAGTATATTGGGTTCATCACCAAAACGGTCACGGATATAGATAGGGAGTTGCAGCAACTGCTCAAGGTTGTTCTTTTATAAGAAAGTCGCAGGCGAGTTCACCAGCTGGACCATGAGAACTGGATGAAAGCCTTTGACACTGAGGAACATTGAAAGAGAAGAAGAAAGAATGTGCTCTATTTTGGAATTTAAATAGTCGAAGTATTTTTTATAGTCAGTAATATTAGGAGATAAATAGACTATAAATAAATTTATTAGTAATATTAGAAGAGAGCTTAAGCCATAAAGTAGAGAATAAATTAGACTCCAAATTAGAAACACGAGAGCAAATAACATCGTTCCGCACATATACGCAACATCTGCCTTTGGCTGAAAATTGAGGATATAGACAGTAGAAGGTAACAATAAGGTGTGGTGTTAGAGCACCCAAGCACCATAGTTTCGGTTAAGAACAAGAGATGAGGTTTAGAAGAAGAGAGGTGGTGTTCGACAAAGGGAAAATTAGGAAAAAGACCCCTAATGTTGCAGAAATTAATGAAAAAAGAAGACCGTGCACCGGGGAAAACTGGACGCGAGTTCTTAGCGGCACCATCCTTATCATCTGAGGCCTTCAATTCACAAGTGGTGGGTGGGTTTGAGAAGTTAATGAGGGATATTCTTTGGATGTCGCCCCTTCAAGCATCCCGAGCAGTTTTATGTTTTGTTTAAAAAGGTAATGTATGACCAACGATAGTAAAATTATGAGAACATGTTAGGAAAGGTGGTGGAGAGATAATAGGAGCAATATGAGACGAGGGTACACTAGAGACCCTCTAAGAAGGTGAAACGCGAAAAGGAACGAACCAAATTACAACAGAGTGAAATGAAATGGTCTTGGACTTGCTATCACTCCGCGGGTTATGCTCAGTGGAAGGTACTTGCATCACTCGGACGGAGCTACGATCTCCATCTTATATATATATATATATATATATATATATATATATATATATATATATATATATATATATATATATATATATATATATATATATATATATATATATATATATATATATATATATATAAGCCAAAAGAAAAGAGTTTACTGAGATTAAAATTGTCATACTAAATTAATGTCTCTAAATATAGCATGTAAAATATTAATTAAGAAAATTCTTTAAGTTCAATTTATAAACTCTTGGAACTGTTTTTTAAAGTTTTTAAATTTCATCGAAATTCAGTTGTAAATTACTAAACTTTTGAGGAAGTTTTAACCGAAAATACTAGAGAAAATAAACATTAATTGAAAGGAAAAAGATATGTATATTTAAAATAATTATTTAATTAAAATTAAGAATATAAAAATGATGAAATATAATTTGTACATTTCGTGCAATTTACTCCATAAAATTTGTTAATAAAATTGTTGAAGAATCTAAAAAAAATTTCTTTAAAGAATAAGTTTGTCTTACCTTCAAAATAAAATGTTTCGTGCCATTTTGGGTGTAGAGTTCGACGCTTGATTTTGGTTTCAAGTTTGTGTTTTTTATCTGGTAATAAAGTTACTCTGACGTAGGGATCGCTCGTCCCGCTCAAGTCTTTCGCAGGAAGTTCTTTAGCCTGACAAATGAAAATAAACCAATTAAATTTCAAAATGAACATAATTCAGAAGACCATTAATAAAAAAACTGTTTTTAAGAACTGAATGCAAATATAATTAATTATTTAAATATTTAGAGGTAATCTGTTTGCAGTTTGGGAAGAATTTAATGTCATTTAAAATCTTGAGATAAAAAATTAATTTTTTTAAAAGACAAAATATAAAATAAAATAAAAACAGATACATTTAAGTCAAAAACAGCATGTAAAGGAAAATAAAAGTTATATATTATATATATATATATATATATATATATATATATATATATATATATATATATATATATATATATATATATATATATATATATAAAAGGAAATGAAAATTCTAGTAATAATAAATCACTTTTGGAGGAATTCAAAAACATTTCAGAGAATAAATTTCTTATCACTTTTATAATTTTATTAAAAGAGACCCATATATATATATATATATATATATATATATATATATATATATATATATATATATATATATATATATATATATATATATATATATATATATATATATATATATATATATATATATATATATATATATATATATATATATATATATATATATATATATATATATATATATATATATATATATATATATATATATATATATATATATATATATATATATATATATATATATATATATATATATATATATATATATATATATATATATATATATATATATATATATATATATATATATATATATATATATATATATATATATATATATATATATATATATATATATATATATATATATATATATATATATATATATATATATATATATTGTATATTATATTATTATTATTTATTATTATTATTATTATTATTATTATTATTATTATTATTATTATTATTATTATTATTATTATTATTATTATTATTATTATTATTATTATTATTATTATTATTATTCTCATTATATTTATTATTATGATTATCATAATTATTATTATTATTATTTTTATCATTATCTTTATTATTATTATTACTATTAATATTGTTATTATTATTCTTGATATAATAATTAATATAATTATTATTATTAGTGTATATTATTATTATTATTAGTAGTATTACTAGTTTTATTTTTATATTTTAATTATTATTAGTAGTATTATTAGTATTAGTAATGTAGTATTACTAATATTTTATATATCTTTGCTTCGCGTGTTTTTTGTTAAGATAAGTTTTAGTAATAAACTTTTATGTTTTATATAAATTTTTTTTAAATTTATTTAGTTTCTGTGGCAAATGATCTTATTTGCAGAGTTTCCTTTAATTTTTGTTTATGACCCATGGAATAGTTTTCTGTGTTTACGAGATGGGTCGACATTATCACGGAAAATTTATTTATAGCCTTACCAATCGTCCTTTTAAATTTATATTTATTGTTAAGCAAACAAATGTATTTCATTCAGTATAAAATTTATCTTTAAGAAAAGGAACTATTTTGCATATTTTATTGCTTGCCAAAGAATTTTTCAGAAAACCAATTTTAGGCATTAAAACTTGTAAGATTCTCCTATGTTATTTATAATAAGAATTTTGTTTAAATTTCAGAATTGATATTCTTTGTTTCTACCAAGAGAAATATCACATTTGGTAATTCTTATTATTAACTTGAGGTATCTAAATAATTTCCATTTGTAACTTAGTAATTTTTGGTGTATTTATATTTGGTGAGTGTCTGTCCGACTGTACTGTATGAATCACTTCTCCCAATCTTAAACTATTTTGGCAAAGGTAAGAAAACAAAAATTTAAATTTAATTTTGTATTTACTGAAAAAATCATCCAATAATATTTCTACTATTTACATGAGGACCAATTCATACAAACCTTTTTATATAAACTAAGAATGATAAAACAGAAAAAGTATTAAAATCAGACTCATCATTCAGTCAACCATTTAGTAATATAATTATTTGCTCATATCGGTAAAACAAAACCTATATATATATATATATATATATATATATATATATATATATATATATATATATATATATATATATATATATATATATATATATATATATATATATATATATATATATATATATATCGTAAAAAATGCTTTATTTAGAAAACAAAGATTTATATTGAAATTTAAAGAAAATTATTGCTATGGTAAGTACAGTTTAAAGTTGTATCGTAATGAAATATTTATCGTTGAAACATCATAAAATGCTTATATATATATATATATATATATATATATATAATATATATATATATATATATATATATATATATATATATATATATATATATATATATATATATATATATATATATATATATATATATATATATATATATATATATATATATATATATATATATATATATATATATATATATATATATATATATATATATATAATATATATATATATATATATATATATATATATATATATATATATATATATATATATATATATATATATATATATATATATATATATATATATATATATATATATATATATATATATATATATATATATATATATATATATATATATATATATATATATATATATATATATATATATATATATATATATATATATATATATATATATATATATATATATATATATATATATATATATATATATATATATATATATATAATATATATATATATATATATATATATATATATATATATATATATAATATATATAATATAGTTCAACATACAGTTTACACCTACAAATTCTTTTAATAGAGGAATCCCATTTGGAAAGGCTTGCTAAACAAAAGATGGAACATTTTTCAATGCCTTCGTCACCATAGTAAGAAGAGGCAAAGTGAAGGGAAAGAACATCAGTTCAGATCAATTTTCAGAGAGAAAAACAGAAGTGAAAACGCGAAGATATTTTGAGCTGAGACAAGAAAAAGCGAAAACAATTTCAAGAAACTAATTCTCAGCACTAAGCGTGCTTTGAAGCAAAAGTTTTCATGATAAAGAAAACTGAGGTGCGTCTCCACAAATAAAATTACAAAAAATAGGATAAAATAAAAATAAAATAATGAAGTAATAAAACACAAAACAGATAAAGGAATAAAACTAACGATATTAAAATTTAACTTTTAATACTATGAGAAATTTCCAATTTTCTTCAGCTCTTGTCGATGTTGAGAGACACAGACTTTATGCTATCTATCTATCTATCTATCTATCTATATATATATATATATATATATATATATATATATATATATATATATATATATATATATATATATATATATATATATATATATATATATATATATATATATATATATATATATATATATATATATATATATATATATATATATATATATATATATATATATATATATTATATATATATATATATAATATATAAATAATAAAAAAAATAAAATAATCTTCATCCCCCAGGAAGGACTATCGTCCTGTCAGTTGGATCTTTCGAGGAAGATCCTAGGGTTTCACGGGCCCACGGCGGTTACCGCTGGCTGGGCCAGGCCTATCGCGGATGCCGGAGATTATTCCCATCAGTGGCAAGGGCACTCCACTGATGTACTCGTTTAACGACTGAGTCATTCGGAGCTATGCGCAAGGAGAAACCGCTCACATTTCCCGCTCCGGCCAGGCCTCGAACCCTGGACCTCTCGTTTGCCATAACGAGTGCTCGATCGACTCAGCTACATATATATATAAATATATATATATATAATATATATATATATATATATATATAATATATATATATATATATATATATATATATATATATATATATATATATATATATATATATATATATATATATATATATATATATATATATATATATATATATATATATATATATATATATATATATATATATATATATATATATATATATATATATATATATATATATATATATATATATATATATATATATATATATATATATATATATATATATATATATATATATATATATATATTGTAAAAAAAATTTGTAAGTTTGCGAATGTAATATCTTTATAATTCAGTTTTCATTTTATTTTATGCAGTCAGTAATTTAATTTCTCCGATAAATCCTGACTTAGGTCGTTTAAAATGGTTTTTCGGTGCAGAAGAAATTCCTAATTTCCCTCGAAAACTCTTTAAGATCTTTATTATCCAATTTAAAAATAAATATTTGAGATGCCTCTTTGATTTTTAGATTATCGTTCGTGTTGTTGATCACTTTAATTAAGCAATTCTCTCGTATTGTAAATTTTTTATTAAAATAGATTTGGTGAAAAAATGCTTCCTTCTGATTTGTCTCTTCCAACCTTTGCACAACCATGAATTGAATTTTTATTTCTAACATCTTTATTTATCTATTTATTTTTTTCAACTTTAACAACACAGATTAAATCTTTCTTGGATTAAATCCCTTTAAGTTAATTACAATATATTTGCCTTTTTTTACTGAAATCTATCTTTAGCGTGTCTAGACTAATATATATATAAATTTATTTACAGATAGTTAGTTTTATTTCCCTTATTTTTTTAATAATGTAAATTTGTATTTAGATTGGAATGTAAATATGTATCTACTCACTCCTAAAGACCATTTCAATCGAAATAAAAACCATTCCAGATGACATTAAGTTCAACCATTTAACAGTATCAAAATGAAAAATGTTTCCTTGTCGACGGCAGGAAAAGTTTTTTTTTTATAAGAATTAAAGAGATATAACAATATACAGAGATAAGAATGTGGTCGGTGGACCCCAGAAGTGAAAAAAGTTTGATAGGCCAAGGAAAAAATTGGAAAGGCCTATTATGTTAAATTTATCTCCAGAAGATCAATGTAATGTGATGGAGAAAATGTAAGTAAGGTCACAATCTGAGAGTTGAGAAAAAAAGGAGTAATTTGTGGTGATGAACATCGAAGTCAACCATAATGATGATAGCAAGGAGAGAAGAGGAGGAGACCTGAAAATTTTTCATTTTGGAGTTTAAAAACTTGAAAAATTTCGGAGCGTCAATAGCGTTAGAATGAAAATAAACTGAGTAAGTAAAAATGATGGAAATTGAGAAGGTAAAAATTTTTGAAGATTCTAAAGACAACGTCGCTCTGTTCATGAGCACAAAAACCATCTTTAGCTTAAAGCTGAGAACACAAAAAGTAGGAGAGAATAGTGTATGGTTTTTCTTTTGAAGATCTCAAGTCCTCGATATATATATATATATATATATATATATATATATATATATATATATATATATATATATATATATATATATATATATATATATATATATATATATATATATATATATATATATTCCTGAATTACAAATTATGGGAAAATAATTTGATATTGATGCTCAAATTAGTTTGCAAAAACTTTTTTTATTTTGTTTTTAATTAAAAAGTCTAAAAAAAAATTGGGATGTTTCACTCTCAAAACAACGGATAAAATACATTCATTAATTACGGTTCGGTCATTATTAATGATTACAATAGAGTTAATTGGACAATACATTGCCATAAGGTTTTTGCCATTGTTTATTTCATTCGCACTTATGATGACAATGTTCTTTCATATAATTAACTTCATGATTGGGTCATCATCATCATCATCATCATCATCATCATCATCATCATCATCATCATCATCGTCATCATTATCATATTATTATTATTATTATCATTATTATAATTATTATAATTATTATTATTATTATTATTATTATTATTATTATTATTATTATTATTATTATTATTATTATTATTATTATTATTATTATTATTATTATCGTTATTACTATTACTATTATTAATATTTTTATCATTATTATTATTATTATTATTATTATTATTATTATTATTATTATTATTATTATTATTATTATTATTTTTTTTTTTTTTTTTTTTTTTTTTTTTTTTTTTTTTATATTATATATATTATATATATATATATATATATATATATATATATATATATATATATATATATATATATATATATATATATATATATATATATATATATATAGTTATAATTTATAAGAATAAACTGGAACTGGGGAATGTAGCTTCAAGTAGTGTAAAAATATTTTTGTGCCAGTTTATTCTTATAAATTATAACTCCCTCTCAATTCACACTTTCTTCTGACACAAGGAATCTATCCCAATGCTTCTCAGATCCTCATTAATTTAAGTATGCCAGCTATTAATGCGGCGTATGTAGGCTAAACTGGTCTACCATTAAAAGTGAGGATTGATAAGCATAGAGGAGTTCCTTCAGAACTGACCTTTCTCTTTCTTCTCCTGAACACTCTACCATAAGAGACAATAGATATACCCATCCTTTTTCTTCTTCCGATTTCTCTATACTCCGACATTCGTCTTCCCTTCTTGATCGTAGGATTTTGGAGTCTTTATATATAAAAACTCATTCCCCATCCTTAAATGATCAAGCTTCTTCTACTGTTCTTTTCACACAATGATGAAGTCCTTTTTCCCAAAATAGTCCAGCCATTTTAATATTTCTTGGTGTTGTAAAAATTTCAACATTAGTCTTGGATTTTGTTTATGTTATTTTAATATCAATATTATTTCTATATTTTTATCATTTTATTGCAATTTTATATATATATATATATATATATATATATATATATATATATATATATATATATATATATATATATATATATATATATATATATATATAATATATTATATTTATGTATAATTGTTTTTTCCTGTTGATACAAAGGTAAATTAAGAAAGGTAATGAGAATTGAGTCAATTAAAAGAAGAGTAAATTTAATTAAGATCAATTTGCTTTTATTTTAAAAATTAATTAATTTATTAATTAGTAATTAAAAATTAGCGTAAATAATTTATAATTAAATAAAAAAGCAGAAGAGTCTTTAATTGTAAAATTGTATATCACTCCGTTCGAAAGTATTATGTACTATATATCATATATATATATATATATATATATATATATATATATATATATATATATATATATATATATATATATATATATATATATATATATATATATATATATATATATATATATATATATATATATATATATATATATATATATATATATATATATATATATATATATATATATATATATATATATATATATATATATATATATATATATATATATATATATATATATATATATATTATTTTCAACACTGCTATTGAGGATTATAATAATACAATAATAATACACATTCAAAATAATACACAAATATTCCATGGTTTAATTATCAGTACGACTGAGCCAGTGGCAATACTGATATATATATATATATATATATATATATATATATATATATATATATATATATATATATATATATATATATATATATATATATATATATATATATATATATATATATATATATATATATATATATATATATATATATATATATATATATATATATATATATATATATATATATATATATATATATATATATATATATATATATATATATATATATATATATATATATATATATATATATATATATATATATATATATATATATATATATATATATATATTCCTCCTCCTTCAAAACCCTCCAATTCATTTATGACTAAAATTTTAATTTTTCTAAAGATGTCATTTCTGCTCTCTCTGTGCTTAACACTAAGAAGACGTACGGTCCTGATGGTATCCCTCCTGAGGCTCTCAAAATTTGTGCTTCCGAGCTTGCACATTGCTTTGGTAAACCATTTCGGCTATGTCTTTCTTCTTCAACCTTTTTTTTTTTGCTGGAAACGTGAGATCTTTCAGCCTGTGCCGAAAAAGTCAAAAAAATTTTATGAAGCCAATAAAGCTATTTTTTTTCCATAAAATATTTGCAACCTTTTCATTTATTTGAAGCTTCTTTTCTGCTTCTGAAAAAAGTTTGCTCTAATGGAGTAAAATTCATTCATTGTACTTTGACAACAAAAGATGTTTGTAAATTTTCCTTATTAATTCATACATTTGAATAAAGAGACTACTTAATCACATACTTTCCTTTATTTCTTCAGCTCTTCACTATTATCTTAAAATACATTCAAAGAAAAATAATTAAGTTTATCGTTTCTCTCTCTCTCTCTCTCTCTCTCTCTCTCTCTCTCTCTCTCTCTCTCTCTCTCTCTCTCTCTCTCTCTCTCTCTCTCTCTCTCTCTCTCTCTCTCTGCGTGTGTTATAAAGCAAACACAAAAAAATATTTCTGATTGTCAAAAATGAATTTATCATCGTAACGCATAACCAGAGTCATGTTATCATCTATCTTTACTCTGAGACTCTGAGACATGATTTATATATTAGACAATAATAGAAAACTATTTTTGTTATCTCATTTCTCATAATTAGAATCAAAAGAATATATATATATATATATATATATATATATATATATATATATATATATATATATATATATATATATATATATATATATATATATATATATATATATATATATATATATATATATATATTATAACCATTCCTATATTTATGGATTGGAAGAATAGCTCTTTTGCTATTTTTAACTAATCGCTGGAATATATATATATATATATATATATATATATATATATATATATATATATATATATATATATATATATATATATATATATATATATATATATATATATATATATATATATTATTATAGATAGATAGATAGATAGATAGATAAATAGATAGATAGATAGATAGATAGATAGATAGATATATAGATTGATAGATAGAAAAAACTAAAAGAAGAAAAATTCAATTATTTATTTTTATATGAATGAAACCTTTTTTCCGACTGAATTTTTGGTTTAAAAGTTAAAAAGGTGAAAAATATTAAATTGATTTTTACATTTCCTTTTACCGAATGAGGAATACATAAAAAAGAAAAAATTCAAAAAAATAAATTTTATTTTTAGGCTTATGAAAGAAATAAAAAAAAATGCGACATTGATTTTTCGTAAAATTGAAAAAATATATTGTATAAAGTAAGTAAAACCTTCCTACTTCCCCAAAAAAGGAAAAATGTAAATGTAATATACTAGAGAAGAATAAATTTAATAATAAAAAATTAATAAGAAAATGAAGAGGGAATCAAGGGTTCGTATTTGAGGTCTGTTCGGTTGAAATAAATATAAAATGAAGATGAAGAAATAAAACTCCTTTCTCCAATCATTTCCCATTCATCTTTCTAAAAAATCTCTTCCTCCGCGCCACCAATTCACATCAAAAGAACCTTAAATCATATTCCACAGCAATGTTCTAAAAATTTCTTATCACACTACAGTATATATATATATATATATATATATATATATATATATATATATATATATATATATATATATATATATATATATATATATATATACATATATAAAACTGCCATGAGAATGTGTTTAAGAAAAGAGGAGTGGAATGTCTATTCATGAATGCTGTGTGGAGATTAGTTACTCGAAATTTGTGTAATTCTTTACTAGCTTTTATTCATGCTGTTGTTGTTTAAAATCTTTCGCATATATATATATATATATATATATATATATATATATATATATATATATATATATATATATATATATATATATATATATATATATATATATATATATATATATATATATATATATATATATATATATATATATATATATATATATATATATATATATATATATATATACTATATATATATATATATATATATATATATATATATATATATATATATATATATATATATATATATATATATATATATATATATATATATATATATATATATATATATATATATATATATATATATATATATATATATATATATATATATATATATATATATATATATATATATATACATATATATATATATATATATATATATATATATATATATATATATATAATATATATATATATATATATATATATATATATATATATATATATATATATATATATATATATATATATATATATATATATATATATATATATATATATATATATATATATATATATATATATATATATATATATATATATATATATATATATATATATATATATATATATATATATATATATATATATATATATATATATATATATATATATATATATATATATATATATATATATATATATATATATATATATATATATATATATATATATATATATATATATATATATATATATATATATATATATATATATATATATATATATATATATATATATATATATATATATATATATATATATATATATATATATATATTCAATGATACTCTAATATTCCTTTATATTTTTTTTTAACACAACTTTGTTCAAGTACCTATGTTGGCAGCACATCGCGTCAACTCTCAGTTAGATGTGACGAGCACAGAGGTATCTTCCCCAGAATAGGCATGAATCTTTCATCTCATTCCTACTCCAACATTAGATCCCACAGTCGCACTAATAACCACCCAATAGAACCATCTCATTTTTCCATCCTATCACAAACCAACCAACCAACAGATATAAAAATCTTAGAATCCATCCACATTTCCATTTTTAAACCTTCTCTCAATAGTGACAATATCTCTTTTAAACTACAGCTTAATTGATTTAATATTTTATTTCCTTTAATTTGATATTTATTTTTATTTTTATTTTTATTTTTATATTTTAATGATATTTTATTCTAGCTACCTGTATCATTTTTGTTTTTAATATTTTTGTTCTTTCTACAGATTAAAAACAATCAATACTGATTCTTGATGATGGTATTAATATATTTCCCGAAACGTTGAATTAATATTTTATATAATATATATAATATAATTAATATATATATAATATATATAATTATAATTATAATAAATATAAAAAATTAAAAAAAAAAAAAAAAAAAAAAAAAAATTAATAATTTTTTGTTTAATAAATAAAAGACAAATTTTAAACCGAAAATTTTATTGTTTCTCCAAAGAAAATGTTCCGAGCTCTAAGTAATACTATATATATATATATATATATATATATATATATATATATATATATATATATATATATATATATATATATATATATATATATATATATATATATATATATATATATATATATATATATATATATATATATATATATATATATATATATATATATATATATATATATATATATATATATATATATATATATATATATATATATATATATATATATATATATATATATATATATATATATATATATATATATATATATATATATATATATATATATATATATATATATATATATATATGAAAAGAGAGAAATTTCATCTTGACTCATTCTTTTCACATTACTTTCAAGAGCAAAAACAAAGAACCTAAAGAGAATATTTGGAGCCATTGTTTGCACCTTTTATTCTCTGCAGAAGAGAAATCAACATCTCACTTTTTATTCACATACTTACATATGCCAACAACGCACACACACACACACACACATACACACACACACAAAAAGGACACATGCACATACATTTCCACAATTCCACACACTCACTGGCTTGAAACCAAAATTTTTCTTCAATAAAAACTTTGAAACAAGCTTACAATACGTGAACAGACTATTCCAGTAAAAGTTCATAAAAAAAATAAATAAAAAATAAAAAATAAAAAATAAAAATTCAAGTGACTTGAAAAATTCATTAAAAAATTTTCCCTTTTTTATTTTGTTTTGCGAATGGTAGTGAAAATGGAGAACGAAGAGTCAAAAAGAGCCAAATTTGGCGAATAAGGGGCTGAAAGTCTTCAACATTCATTAATATGATAATTTTATTGAACCCAAAAATAGCTTTTGGCATAGAAAGAATTGTCTTAACCATAAATTATTATTTCGTGTTATTGATAGTGAGCATCTGCTAACGACCATTTCCCAATGTGTTATTATCATTATTTACTACTACCACTACTACTAATACCACTATTGTTACTACTACTACTAATAATAATAACAACAGCAACAAAAACAACAATAATAATTATAATAATAATAATGATAATAATAATAATAATAATAATAATAATAATAATAATAATAATAATAATAATAATAATAATAATAATAATAATAATAATAATAATAATAATAATAATAATAATAATAATAATAATAATAATAATAATAATAATAATAATAATAATAATAATATAATAATAATAATAATAATATAATAATAATAATAATAATAATAATAATAATAATAATAATAATAATAATTAATAATAATAATATTATTATTATTATTATTATTATTATTATTATTATATATAATAATAATAATAATAATAATAATAATAATAATAATAATAATAATAATAATAATAATAATGATAATTTCACAGTTCAAAAAAATTTATTCTGGAAATGGCAAATTGACAGGTTTAAAGTTTAACAGAGGTCCTATACTACTAAATTCACTAATAATCATAATAATAATATTGTGACTGTCCAGTTCTCTGAAAAGAGGTCTCTAGGGAAAAACACTGTGGTATCATTTGAACCCCAATGGTTAATCCATATTTAAGTTTAATTTATTTAACAACTACTAGTTATGATATTTTGCTACTAAGATAACAAAACTCTAAAATTATTAATGATAGCGTCAGTCATGCCAGCAACAATAGCAGAGACCTCACTTATGAGGTTTACTACAAAGTACTAACAATAATAATCGCAATAATTATTTCTACTTTAATAATAATAATAAAAATAATAGTAATAATAATAATAATAACAACAGTAATAATTTAATAGTAATATAATAATAATAATAATAATAATAATAATAATAATAATAATAATAATAATAATAATAATAATAATAATAATAATAATAACTAATTTTAATAAACAATGGTAATAATAGCAATGATGATGCGCATAGTAATAATAATGGTAAAAATAATAGTAGTAATAATAATAATAATAATAATAATAATAATAATAATAATAATAATAATAATAATAATAATATTTTATAATTATTAACATCATTATCGTTCTGATTATGCATATTTATAGTAAAGACAATAACAACAATAATTATATTTTTTTATTCTTTGCACATGAGGCAGGGTAGTGTTGATTGCAGAAAGTTTTTAAATTATTGACAGTAATAATAATAATAATAATAATAATAATAATAATAATAATAATAATAATAATAATAATAATAATAATAATAATAATAAACAAAATAACATGGGATGAAAATACTAAAATGAGAATGATAGCAGTATAGTAGTAAAATATAAAAACACTACTTAGATTGATTACTGCTGCTTATAAGTGAAAATTTTCTATAATAATAATAATAATAATAATAATAATAATAATAATAATGATAATAAAAATAATATTGATAATAATAATAATAGTAGTAATGATAGAGAATAAAAATAATAATAATCATAATAATAATTGCAGTACTTGAAATAATATTAGTGATTACTGTAAAATATCTAATTTTAATAGTAATAA